>APFE031700516.1:32825-56530 GCA_000404065.3 Pinus taeda | reverse complement strand
ATATCAAGGCTAACAAGAACAAGAGCCTTCGCAATAGAACCCTTAATCTCCTGAAAAGCTTCCTACAATCATCTCCCCATACAAATTTAGCATCTTTCTTCAAAAGACTCTGGATAGGCTTTACAATATCCGCATAATTCGGAATAAATCTCCTAAGAAATAATGTTGCATATGATGGATTGGAGAGATTTAATATTATGAGGCAATGGAATCTTTTAAATTGCCTCAACTCTCTCAGGATCAATCTTGATCCCATCCCTAGAAATGATGTGACCAAGTAACTTTCCCTCAGTTACCCCAAACACAGACTTAACAAGATTCAAGGAAATCCCATACTCTCTATTCCTATCAAAAAATTTGCCTTATATGATCAATATGAACAATTCCATCCTTAGAAAACATTGTGAGATCATCCTGATATATCTCAATGATTTTTCTAATTAAGCCCTTAAAGGCATAATCCATAGCCCTTTGAAAAGTTGCCCCAATATTGGTCAACCCAAAAGGCATCCTTAGATACTCAAAAGTTCTCTATGGTGTGGTGAAAGTTATCTTATGTCTATCTTCTTTCTTAACCAAGACTTCTTTGTACCCCAAGAAACCATCTAGCAATGACATCATGCTCGATCCAATTATCCTTTGCAACAAAGTCTCCATATTAGGCAAAGGATAGTTATCCTTCTTACAGGCTAAGTTTAGGTTCCTAAAGTCAACACAGTCCACTCAATCCATTCTTCTTCCTAACTAACATTAAATTCAAACACCATGTAGAATGACGAGTATGCGCAATAATCCTAGCTGCAAGCATCTTCCGAAGCTCCTTCTGAACCATGTGGACCAACTTAGGATTAATCTGCCTAAGTTTATGGCAAAAAGCTTTAGCATTTTCATCCTTCAAAGGGATAGTATGTCCCATAACATCGTCACTATAACCTTTTAACTCATCATATGAAAATGCTAACACATCTCTATATTCAAGAAGTTAACTAATTTCTTCATTTCTTTTTCACTAGTACATTTACCAATCTTAATAATCTTTGGATCATGGGCACTACCAATGTTTACTTCTACGAATTCCCCTGGATCAATATTCTTTTCTTCTTTCCTCTTTGTGGCATTATGCCTATCAACAAGTCGCTCCAAGGCTACAAGACCCTTGGGAGTGGGATTTGTCACATCTTAGACTCCATATAATTGCATCCTTCTTCCTTGTAGCCAATTTTGAAATCCTCAAATTCCTCCATATTATTTAGAAAACGGATCACCTGACTTTCATCATTAAAAACCTACTAATGATCTACATTATCTGAAATTGATGGCCTAAAGACAAAGCAAGTTGAGCATCTAAAGTTACACATTTGGTCTTTTCTAACCAAATCGGCCCCCTTTTGTGGGAAGTTTCACTTTTGCAAAATTATTTTCTCATTGACAAAGCTTAGCCTCCATGTTGTGGATGACAAGTCTTCTCATTTTTTTTGAGGTAGGGTTTCAAACTAGCTATTGGAAGCAAAATTAAATAAGGCTAGCTCCTCAACTTGTTTGTGTGTTGTGAAAATGTGAGATCATTATGCCATAATAAGAACTTCATTTGGTGCAAATAAATTGTCTTGTGGATTGGCTATTCTATTATTTCTCTTCTTGGCTTTATTATATATTGTCAGTGTTCCACGGAGACTCGCCCCCACCCCTAGGGGTCTAGTTTCCTAGCTCCCCCACGCTTTGGGGACTTGGGGACGAGAAGGGGCCGTTTCCCCACGCTCCCAACAAACAAGGTACGCAGGGGGACGTGCTAGGGGGACGTTTCCTTGTGCTAAGGGGTCGTTTCCGAAAAGAGGGTCGTGAGGGGTCGTGGGGGTCGGGGGCAAGTCGAGGGGGGGCGTGGGGGTCAAGGGGCCCGTGGGGGGTCGAAGGCTTGATATTTTTAAATAAACTTTTGTTTATAATTAAAATTTAACATTAGTTTTAATACTTTAGGGTTTCAATTCGTTTTCTTATAAATTTAATTCACTATTCGCCCTGGCCCCTCACCCCATTCGCAAGACACTCCTATTTCATCTGCAGTGGAAAGGAATTGGTCCACATATAGCTTCATCCACTCTGTCAAGAGGAACAAGCTTACCTCTAAAACAGCGGAGAAGTTAGTTGATGTGCACAATCCCTACATCTTGAGCATAGGAAGACACCTGAGTATTTGAAGGGACCAATAACACGATGGGATGTTGATCCAGAGGATGATGCACAGGTAGATATGGAGGAGATAAGATAAGATAATTAGATAAGATAATTTTATTAATGTCCAATGAATGACCACAAAGTAGGTCAAAGGGACTGTCGGTTACAAAAGGTGGGTCGTGCCCAGTAGGAGAACCAAATGGTCTCCTCATAAAGACAAATACTGAAAGAAAGATAGAAAAATAAAATAAAGACGAAGACGAAGCGGGTCGGGAAGAGCGTATGGAGCTCCGATCCCGGCCTCGCCGACTGATCTCTAGACTGCGTCGCAGGATCACTGGTGAGGAAGACCCTGGGGGACGCGAATGTGGGAGTCCGATACTCCTAACATCCGAGGTCGAGAGAGGAGAACTGTGGGTAGTTCAGTAAGGTTTGCTGGCTTGAAATAGTGGGCACTGGTTGCCTCCCATTGTGTTGTCTCCGTGATCTAATGATCCTGGACTGCCTTTCGCGGAGATGCCTGGCGCGGTTCTGCTGCTGGGTCCTCGTAAGCAAGGGGCTTCTCCTCTTAACTAAACAAGGGTTCGCCGATATGTGTGAGCCGGCTTGGTCGGTATTCTCACTGGTTGATCTCTTGACTCCTCGGGCTGAGGGGAGTGTACTGAAGAAAGAAGTGATCTGACGAATAGTGTTGGGTCGGACGGGAGGCTGGAGGATATGCTCCCGGTGCTTAAGAGTCTCCTGGATGTAAAGTGCGACGCATCTCTGGTCCGTGTAGTTGAAGAAGCTGGAAAGGGTATTTGGTCCTCTGAATAGACAGTGAAAGCGACCTCTGATCTCATAATATATCGGACACCCGAAAACGAAGTGCCATTCGTTTTCCACCTCCTGTGTATGGCATAGCCGGCAAATCCTGTCAGCTCTCTCTATCTGGTGGTCTGTCTCTACCCGAAGCCTGTGTGATCCAACTCTGAACTGTCCGAGGGGGATCCGAAGAGCATGCATCCAATGTCGAAGCGTGTACTGGGGACGAACTATAAGCCCGTTTCTGATACTCAAAAAGTGTTCTGCATAAAAAGCCATTTTCGGACGTAGTCCCCCCGGGGGGTCAATCCATGTGATCTGGATAAACTGTCTGTAGATGTCTTCCTTGATGATTTTATTGAGTTCCTGCTTGGGGGGGAGTCCTCTGGGGGCGTTCAAGGAGTACTGAAAGGGGGGGAGATGATCTATATGGAGTCCCACTGCTGTGAGGAACTTTGAGACCCCTGTATACCAACATTTGGTTTTCCCTGGTTGTGTGCGGTCGATGTCCCCAGAAGAGCAGTAAGCTAGATAAGGGTACCTGTCTCGCCCTTTCAAATTGTCTGCGAAGCTCCGAACTCGGTGTAGAAAGGAGACTAGTCTGAAAGCTGTCTCAAGGCGGAAGGGCTGTGCACCAAATTCGGCCAGAATGATTTGTTGTGGGATGGTACACTTGCAACGGATAATGCGTCGGAGGAGGAGAGTTTGGACTCTCTCAACTGCCGCCCAGTCTGACTCCAGTAAGGAAGGGCCCCAAATTTCCGATCCGTACAAGACTGTGGGTCGGATCAAGGTGTCCATAAGGCTCAACTTTGACGAGATGTCCTGGAAGTGATGGCGGAAACATTGTCTCTCCAATATGGCTAGAGAGCCATACCCCTTATTGATTCGAGGTTGCAGAGCTGGCCGCATACTGAACCGGGGGCCCGAAAACTGTACTCCCAAGTACGTGTAGCTATTGGTAATCTCCACTGTCTTTCCCTTGAAGAGGAACTGGAAATCTCGAGACTTCTTCATCCCATTGAAGACTATTACTTTTGTCTTATCCAGGTTCACTGTCAATTTCCGGAGATCACAGAATAGTGCTAATGCATCCAGCTGTCTCTGGAGCCCTTCTGGCGATGAAGATAAAAGTGCAATGTCATCTGCAAAAAGTAAGATATAGATCAAAACATGATGAAGATAGCAACCGTCAGACTCCTGTATGTGTTCCCGTAGAAAAGTTTCGAGCTCATCAATATATATCCCAAAGAGGGTGGGGGAGAGTGGGCACCCCTGTTTGACTCCAATCGTGCTCCTGATGAAATCAGATAATCCCCCTACAGTGCGAAGACGGCCCAGGACAGACTCGAAAAGACGCATAACAGCAGTCAGCTGAGAATGTGAGGTACTGATATCTTTGAGTCGCTGAAGAAGGTCCTCTCTCGGGACTGAATCAAAGGCCTTCCGGAAGTCCACAAAGCAGCAATACACCTTCGAGGACCGGTGGCGTGCTTCCTCGATCACAGCACGGAGTGTAAAGATGTGGTCAATGGTCTGGTGATCTGGTCTGAAACCAGCTTGGCCTCTGGCTCTGAGATCTCTTTCTTCGAAATCACCAGAAAGCTTTCTGTGAAGGATAGTGGCATAGAGTTTAGAGAAAGTATGACCCACCATAATTGTCCTGTAGTTGTTGGGGTCCGATGTATTCCCTGACTTATGGATGGGGTATATAATATGATGGGACCATATGGGGGGGAACCCATCTCGGACTACATGGTTGAATAGATCTGCCAGGTATCCAACTAGGGGTCGTAGGCCATGCTTGAAAAATTCGGCTTGGAAACCTTCTTCATCCGCTGCTTTGTTGCTATTCATCGCCCAGATGGCTTCTTTGACATCTTTATCGGTGAAAAGGTGGCAGGACAGGGGAGGAGATGTGACCTGTATCTGGGACTGACTGGGAATGTCATAAAGACGAGAGGTGTGAGAGAACATGGAGATTGGGTCGAGATCAGCGGGAGGAGGAGAACGCCGGGGTAGGATCTTGCCCCAGAATTGCTTAGGGGAATGGGTAAGGAGGGCGGAAAGCTCCCTTCTTTGTTGGGAAATGTACTGTCTTTTTTTGTGGCGGAGAAGGCGACAGTAGTTCTTTTGGATGGCAAAATAAGAGGGAAGGGACTGACGAAAGGCATGGCGGAGATCCTGGTGGAGGAGTTTACACTCTGTGTCGTACCATTTGTTCATAGGGGAAGTTCCTGTCTTGCAGGAGGTCGGGGAGGTCCGAAAGGAGTGGGGGAAGGATTGAAGTGCCGACTCCCAGATTGCTGAGGAGAGACTTGATGAGAGACAGATGGGGTTGGTTGGTGTGCCACTTAGCATGTTTGAGAATGCTAGTGATTCATATTCAGATGGTGATATGGTTGATCCTTATTTATTCATGCAGTAGCTAGATGCAGAGACTAGTCGGGCATTACCTTGAGGCTTGAGCAAAATTATGCTCGTTTATCTTTCGATATGTTGATGTTCTTATGTTATTTTGACTCTATAAAATTTTGGCTCTTGATGTATCAGACTTGACTTTTATAATTTTATGTCAATATTCACTATTCAGTATTCAATGTTCATAGTAGGAAGTAGAACATCAATATGGTTTAAAATTTAATCATAATGTATGATGTATGATTATAAATTAGAATTTTAAATTTATATGATATTAGATAACGATATTCATATCAATGATCATGCTTTGCAGCTTTTCAATTCAAACCCAATTGTCATAGTGGACTCAATTTATAAATTATATTTTATATTTATAAGCTTTTAAGACCTTGACATCCCCCCATGTTTCCTAAAAATTGGCGGGGAGCTTTTGCATAAGCTGCTCCTGCGTATCCTCACTCCCTCGCCCCCTCGTCCCAGAACCTTGGTGGAACATTGGATATTGTGCTTCTATATTTTTGTAGTTAATTCCAAACATAAATTTATTAGATTGATCCATTGAGGAGCGAAAGAAGGCTAAGTCGTTATGCCTCACTTCATCCCAGTTAAAGTTACAATTGTCCAGGTATCATTATTGGACTAACCCTTATAGGGGGTTTCTCCTTCAAGGGCAAGAGTTCTCTAAATCTCATAGTTGATCCATTTGGCAAGAGGTATTTCACAAAGAAATTGTTCCTAGTTGGGTTTGGGTGTGTAATATTTCCAATTTTGTGAGTGCAAAAATTGCTAAGGGGTTTTGCCCAATTTTGATTAAAAGGGGGCAAATATTATTTTTATTAGAAAAGTGCCGCAAAATAATATTTTGTAGAATGGCAGCAAATATCATTTTATTAAAATGGCGACAAAAAAGCTGTTAAGTGGAAAATGGCCGCCACCAATAAAAATTATCAAAAAGGAGTCTCGAAGCATGGAGAGAAATTATAAGAGGAGAGACTCATTTGTGAGGTATCTTTAGACTATCACACTTAGACATTTTGACCTCTCTTGGAGTTGTTGAGCACAAGAAGAGAAGTGTTGTTTAGGAATAGAGTTCCAAGCGGAATTCCACCCTCATTTCTAAGAACTTCGAGTGTCTCTCTAGTGAGGAAACTTGGGGGAGTCCAATTCAGGATTTCCACAGAGCTTTATTACAAATGTTCACCCAATTCTACACACTCCTTGGGCGCAAAGGCAGCTCGAGTTACTCACTGGAGAATCAGTTATTTTGGGTTGGAGTTCCAGCTATTTTGTTGGTGGTTTCTCTATTGACGTCAGTGATTTTGTGGTGGATTTGTAGGGCTTGAGATTAGCACTATTTGAGGGTGGAATTTCTTGTTCCTGGCAATGTGCAGAGCTCACTAGAGAAAAGCTTGTTTCCGGAGGAGTTTTGGCTAGAGAAAAAGGGTAGTTTCTAGCAATGTTGATAATATCGTCAACATATATCCGATATTTGAAAATATCATGATATTTTCGTCAAAACGATATATTGTCGAGTAAATATCGCAATATTTTGAAAATATCGGCTAAATATCGCCATACTTTGAAAATATCAACTAAAAATCATTATTGCTTTATATGTTTGAATATCTGGAAAAAAAAAATTGAATTTTTATTTTTGTCGATATTTTCTGATATTTTGCCGATATTTTCGTCGATATTGCCGATAAGATGTTTTCAAGACCCTCGCCGATATTTTGCCAATATCGATATTTTCAACACTGGCTTTTTAAGGGAATTTTGGTGGCAATTTGTGAGCCTACAGCTCAGCCATTCTTGTGGGCCAAAGTCACTTGCTTTTGGCAGTGCATGGGTCTTTCTGGCAGAGCCTGCATAGGTGTAAAGAGGAGCAGATTAGGAGGCTCGAGAGTTGGTGATTTTGACATCCCGAAAGGGAGATTGTTAGTGGAGAGTGGATTCTTCAATGGAGGAGGTTATGGATTGTTCCAACAGATAATTCCTTCAATTGAACATAGCAGCAGCTAGTTGGGCAACTCGCACCATTTTGTGGGTTTCCTCCCAACTTGGAGTGGAGCCAAACCCATTCTGGGTTTTGGTGGATATTCGAAGGAGAAGGCCTAGCTGAAGTTTCAAAATTTTCTAAGCAACATATAGGGCAGAATTCCAATAGGGCATAGAGTCAGCGAGAGAACCACTTCCACCCCTTTTGGAGGGCTTCTTCATCATATGGATTCAACCCAAACCATTTCTAGGTTTTTGTGGGTTTGGGGAGAGGAGTCCGGAGTTGAATTTTTTGAGCATTCTAAGGAGTATTTAGCCCTAAGATCAGCAATCCAAGCAGCAGTAGATTATTTTTGGGTAGTGCGCAGATCACTCCGAGGACACTTCCACACTTGGGTTCGGGCTATCTTTTCTGGGTCTTGCTCAACTTGCATAGCAAGCCCAGGTTCTATCATTTCAGCTCATTTTATGTACTTTTTCCCAGTTTATTAATAGAATGGCTCAAAATAATTGGTTGTTATCTCTTGTGTTTTAATTGGTGGTCGTGTCTTTCATTTATTTTTGTTATCCTTGTACAATGTTTTGGTATTACTGTTGACTTTTCCATTAGGAATATGTTGATGGCCTAAATTGACCTCATCAACATTGGGGGAAAACCACCCAATTAGACCCTTTTCCGTTTGGAGTGGTGGCTCCAACTGGAATTGTCTGACCAGTGGAATGGGATGAATGATAGCGATAATGTATTTATTAAGCAAATTGATATATATTGATAACGTACTTATGAATCGCAATAACTTATTATAATACCCTGCAACTGTACGCTGATAACATATGTGCTAGAAAGATGTAATAAACACAATAATGTAGATCATCATGCAATTACGATATTAATTCAATTAAAGGAAATCAATTTAATTAAATAGTAGTTAAATTAATTTGATTAAAGCATCACATATGATAGAAATTTTGTACAATATAACATTAAATTTCAATCAAACATGCTAATAGTGCTCATGTAAGACTGACTAGCATACATATAAGTGAACAATATCATATAACAATTCCTTTCAAAGCGAAAACACAGCAACATAGGATAATAGTGTGAAAATTCCTATATCTAACAATCTCAGGAATCCTACTGCCACCAGCTGAATCTACTTCTCCTAGATTGTAAATTATGTTACAAACTTATTTTAGATTTCTTCATGAAATATCGAAGCAAATTACTGAAGCGGCTTACACCAAATTAAATATGATTCTAAAATATAGAAACTGAGCAAGGAAAATAGAAACACATGGGACACGGTTATTTTTGGACAAAAAGTCCCTGGAAAAACCCAAATGCGGGAAAAACGGTGCAGCAGCTGTAAGGGTTTTATTATTATGCATGAGAAAAATTGAGTACAATTCTAGGATGCCCAACTAGTAATTTGATACAGAGATAATACTAAACAAAAGACTGGTGAAATGATTTGACCCGGTCACTCGAGAATCAGTGATTGATCCTGCTACTCTGGAGACTCTGCGTCACCCTCTGCGTGGCCTCTATGCATAACTACATCACTCTGGGTAGTTTCCATGTCACCCCTCTTGGGTATTACGCTGCATCTCTAGATCCTCTGTTGGTTGAGAAATCGACCTTTTGCCTCCCAGACTCATACCCTGGCTTTCAGCAACTGAATTTCGACTTCCCTCAATAAGAAACACGACTTCCCCTCAAGGACTACGTTGCCTTTGCGTCAACACTGTGTGGGCCAACGTCATCCTTCCTCTGGACGTCTTTCTGTTCTCCCTCTGCCTTGTACTCTCCAAAAATTCCTTCTTCTGGATTCCCACTGCCCCTTTGCTACAAGAAATCTCCTCAATCGATTTTTCCTCCTAAGAAATTCTCACATCAAAAAATCGATTTCTTGATCTCTCTATGTATTTTCCAAATGACCCTCAAGCCCCTTCTTATAACTTCTTGTTGGACAGCCAATGGCCTAGATTAAAACATAATCAAAGGCTCAGATTGCTTTGGCTTGATCGTGGCTTTGTCTAGAAGTTTCACCCCTGATTAGATTAATACCCATTAATATTTTAATTTTCCTAAGTTTAGACTTAGGAGCCCCAATAAAAATATTAATTATTTTAATAAAATCACTTCTGTATGGAATTTCAAAAAACGCTTTTGGGTTTTTTGGAATACCTGTGCCCAAGCCTCCCTGCAAAATTTGAGGCTTAGGGCACATCTAATGCTACCCCAAATCAACACTCCCTCTTAGCGAGGAATGTGCTCTAGCAATACATTGCTACTACATACTACTCTACCTCTAAAGCATCGTCCTCTGAGTTGTCGATGTCTAACATGTTGTCCACCAACTACTGCACTGTTCTTATAACTGTATTGTTGCTAACACTACCACTATCAACACTGCATCCGTACTACAACTCCCTCTCAAATGTTGCATCTACTATGCTGCTAACATTGCCACTGTTAACACTACGTCCGTACTACAACTCAGTTCCTGAGAGAAGCAACTGAAATCACCCAAAACTGGACAAGTATCCAGTGGATACACCTCGGTGCTGAAGTCCTTACTGCTGCTAGTCCCAACTCTCTTCTGAAGCCACTGCGATGTTGAAGCTCTACACTGTGCCTCCTCGCATTGTTGCCTCTCTACTCTGCGCTGCTCTCATTCTGGTGCTACTAACCACTGTATCTGTCGAATCAACACTCGATGGCACCAACTAAAAACTCCACCATCCCACTACTATTGATCATGGACTCCCGTAGCAAGGTGATGATCCAAGAGGTGGGCTCCTCAAGGATCCTGCCCATCTGTAGCTCTATCGAACTATAGTTCTATATCAACCCACTTCCCTCCTGGAGGTATCTTGGCTATCATGGCGAACTCCTCCTCTTATTCGATCTTTGCGGTTGCAACCTTAGGATCATGCTTCTCATCCTTGTCCTTTTTCTTCAAAGGACACTAGGATGGATAGTGGCTCATCTCGCCACATCTGAAGCACTTCACCTTACGGACGTCCTTCTTTCGTCTCTGTTGCCCCTGTTATCCCTTCAATGTAAGGACTGTGTTATCCTCTTCCTCCACTTTGGGCTTCGACCCACTTCTATTGTTGCTCCCATCAAGTTTGACCTTGAGCAGGTCTCTCCTCGGCTCTTCTTGTTTCAGAGCTGCCCACATCTCGACCCAATTTGGCAATGTTGCTCTGCCCAAGATACTCTATACAAAGATTTGCCACTCATCTGAGACAGAATTTAGAGCCAATCTCACTAACTCTAAATCTTGACGTGTATGTCCCGCAACTGACAGCTCATCATGGGTCTCCTTCAGTTTTGTGAGGAACGGATCCACACGTTCTCCCTTATGCATCTGCGTAGATCTCAGCTTCTGCTCTAAGTACATCTTCTGCTGCTCGAAAGACCCCTAATACAATGTGGCCAAGGCATCCCACATCTCCTTAGCACTTCCTTTGCTTGCAACGTGGCACACCACGTGATCCTTGACTCCATCCAGGATCATCCTCTTCGCCTTAACCATCTCAACTCTGTACTTCTTCAATGGATGTGCATTTGCCGGGATAGAGACCACATTATCAACATACGCCTTGAAGGCATGCTCATCTAGAAGGAAAGTCATTCTAACCTTCTAGATGCCATAGTTGGAAGCCATGTCCAACCTATCTCGATCCCTCAAGCCACTAGTTGCCATCTCCTCCGAAAAATGTCAAACAACTCCCTCTTTCTCCCTACTGCGTAGCTCCTAAGTTGCCTTACGCACTCCCTGATGGGGTTGGTGAGTTGTTGCTCCTCTACTGCTCAGCAAATGCGAAATATTGATTTCCTAGCAAGAAATCACTGAGGAAGTATTCCCTCACTATGTGATATGCTTCTTCCTTCTGACGGCCTTTCTACCCAGCGCTCAGCTTGCAAAAAACTGTGTCCCTCTAGCTCTGGGTGGCTCTGCATAGCTCCCTCTGCCTTGGCAAGTTTTCAATCTGGAAGTCTTACCTCTCTGTCGGCTCACTCAGAGAGAGACACCCACGAAAATATAGCCCTCCTAGCTAGAACTGCGCAATCCCTCAAGGGATTCGAACCGTTGCTCGCTACAGTAAGTTGGCCCTTGCTTCAGTGATAGATCTGCGCTTCTTGTTTCACATCAACAGCTCTGATACCACGTGAAAATTCTCAGATCTAACAATCTCAAGAATCCTAATCCAACCAACTGAATGTGAAAATTCTATCACTGCAACAACTGATTTATTTTACCTACTTAGTTCTCAATAAGTTATTTATGAAAACCCTTCAGTAAACATTAAAATAAATTTTGTTGCAAATATCACACAATAATACAGAAATAAACACATGCAAAAGAATCAACACATCAACATAGATATTTTTGGACAATTGTCCCCAAAAAAACCCAATGTGGGAAAACCGATGCAACAGGGGAGGATTTTATTATTCAGCAATTATTTAGCCAACAAACAAACAAAAAAATCCAGCACTTCTCCCAACCTCAACATTAGGCTTGTGGCAGTTGACCTCTGCACAACTCCCAAACCCTCTGCATCAGCTCCTCCTACTCTGCGTCAACACTGGGCCTCTCTGTGTCACCCACGCAGGCCCTTCAGTGACTGGGCAATCTGTTGTCTTTGTGTCTGCCTCTCGAACCTTTGCGCTGGTCTTCAGGTGTTGTTCCCGACTCTCTGTTCCATACTCGCTACCTCTTGCTGTTCTCCAAACCACTAGTTCGAATTTCTCAGCGAGCCTCACTCCAGAAATCGAACTGACTGGTCTCCCTCGGTATGTTCTCCAACTGACCCTCAAGCCTCTTCTTATACTTTTCCTGTTGGTCCTTCAACGGCCGAGATTAAATTTCTAATCAACGGCTAAGATTAGATTTGGCTTGATCAATGTCTTTTGGAACCTTCTAAGTTCTAACCCAGTTTTATATTAATACCCATTAATATTTTATTTTTCCTAAGTTTAGACTTAAGAACTCCATTAAAAATATTAATTATTTTAATATCCCCCAAACTGGTTAGAATCTGCCCAAACCATTTCTGGGTCTTGGAAATCTCATGTGCTTTAGCCTCTCTACCAATTTTCATGGCTAGAGTACATCCAATGCTACCCCAAATAAACCCTGAATCTACTTCTCCTAAATTGTAACTTATGTTACAAGCTTATTTCAAATATCTCCATGAAATATCGAAGCAAATTACTAAAGCAGCCTACACCAAATTAAATATGATTCTGAAACACATAGGACACAGTGATTTTTGGACAAAAAGTCCGCGGAAAAACCCAATGCAAGAAAGTCAGTGCAGTAGCTCTGAGGGTTTTATTATTATGCAGGAAAAAATCAGAGTACAATTCTAGGATGCCCAACTAGCAATCCGATACAGAGAGAATACTGAACAAAAGACTGGTGAAATGATCTCACCCTGTCACTGGAGAATCAGTGACTCATCTTGTTGCTCTGGAGGCTCTGCGTCACCCTCTGCATGGCCTCTGTGCAGAACTGTGTCACTCTAGGCAGTGTCTGCGTCACCCCTCCTAGGTCTTACGTTGCCCCTCCTTTGGATCCTTTCTTGGCCGAGAAATTGACCTTCTGCCTCTCGGACACACACCCCGGCTTTTGGCAACTGAATTTCGACTTCCCTTAGCAGGAAACTCAACTTCCCCTCAAGAACTGCGTCAGCACTGTGTGGGCCAACATCAACCTTCCTCTGGACGTCTTTCTGTTCTCCCTCTGCCTCGTACTCTTTGGAAATTCCTTCTTTCAGATTCTCACTGCCCCTCTGCTGCAAGAAATCTCCTCAATCGATTTTTCCTCCTGAGTTCTTCTCACTTCAGAAAATAGATTTCTTGATTTCTCTGTGTATTTTCCAAATGACCCTCAAGCCCCTTCTTATATCTTCATGTTGGACAACCAATGGACTAGATTAAAACATAATCAAAGGCTCAGATTGTTTTGGCTTGATCCATGGCTTTTTGTAGAAGTTTCACCCCTGATTAGATTAATACCCATTAATATTTTAATTTTCCTAAGTTTAGACTTAGGAACCCCATTAAAAATATTAATTATTTTAATAAAATACCTTCTGGGTAGAATTTCCCAAAACGCTTTATGGGTTCTTTGTAATACATGTGCTCAAGCCTCCCTGCAAAATTTGAGGCTTAGAGCACATCCGATGCTACCCCAAATCAACAAATAGTACCTGATAAACCGTAGATCTACCCATATTGGAACTGCAAGTGGTTCAACTTATATTAAGAAAAAAACTTAAAATACAATAGTGCAATTTCAAGTCCTCTTCTTTCAAAATTCAGAACCCCCATCTCCATCTCGGAGAGGGGAATTTATAGTCTTAATACAAAGAAAGTAAAAACAACTTTTCCTTCAATCTCTCAACAGAAATAAACAGTAAAAACATAACGAGAAATTGTTGCAACAACGTTTAAATTTAGGATGAGGACTGTCCAATGTTGAGTTGCAGCAACATGTAAATGTCTAGCAGGCTAGTGAGTTTCGGAGGATGTTTAGGCTTGATCCTCATCTGACTGGGGAAAATAGTTGACTTCAACACCGATAGCATCTGTGTAGAAAGATTTGATAAGCAGCGAAGTACCAAACATTGGTTGTGGGCTTTGACAAGAAACTGCCAATGATTCTCAAGGTCGATTTTGGATCACTGCTCGATTCATTCAATCATTATGTTGCCTTGTTCTGCCCAAGTCTTCATTAAAGTCTTGGCATCTGGAAGTGAACCTTCTAGGCAATTAGAAAGTAGAATTGCTTGCAACATAGTATCATTGACAGATTCAACGATAGAACTGGAAAGATCTTGGGCCTCATTGATTGTGTCTTCAGCGTGTTTCATTTTGATTTCCCACTCTCGGAAAATTATTGTCTTTTGTGTTTCATCAATCTTAGGCAAAATTGCCTCTTTGCCCTCTCTATTTTCTTGCCAGGTTATGAAATCAGTCAACTGATCATTTACTTCATCATGTCATTCAATTGATCAATCAAGGAATTGACTATCTTGCATTGATCTTGAATTAACAGGTGTTTGTTGCAAAATATTTTATGTTGGTTCTTTAACATAGTATTTAACTCTTCGGCTTCCTTTTTAAATTCTGACAATTGAGGATTAACATTCCACTGCTCTATCCTTTTCTGCATTTCTTTAAGTTGATCATCTTTTACTTGTATCTCCTTATCATGGTGTATTTTCAATGCATCTAATTGCCTTTGTAACTCTGCCATCTAATTCTAACATTGTTCAGTAATTCTCTATTGCTCGGCATTGAATTCTTGTTCCAATGATGCTATTTTTTCTTCTCTTTCTTTTAGAAGCTCTTGGACTTCAACTGCTTTTATTTAATGTGGCAGAAGCATAAGCTCTTGTGAATTGAGTCAATTTTCTCAATTCCTCAAAAGGTGTAACAAAGGAACCCTTCCACAAAACTTCGAAGGAAGAAAGCTTGCTAGGAACTAATGATTGAGATTGCTCGAGCTTCCTTTTCATTCTGCCTCTCTTGACCACTACCTTGCACTGAGGACTATAGGAGGAATCTCCTCTATATTGAGAGTAACTTTTGAGGTAGGGAAAACAGGAATAACCTCAATAGCCTTTTGACCATGAATGGAAGATTTGTCAACAACTTCCTCTGTCCTAGTTTCTTGTTCAACATTTTTAATAGTACCTTGAATCTCCAGTTGTTGTGAAGAAGTGGTAGTTTGAGAAGCTGGAGCTTGAACCTTGGTCTTAGGATTTATAGTCATAATAAATTCATTCCAAGCTTCATTTAATTCATGATTAAAAATCAATTTCTTAACCTGAGGTGGGGAAGAAATCAAAACAACCTTTGGCTGATCTTTGGGAGGAACTACCAACTGTATAGAACTATCAGGCTAAGCGCTTGATAATGATGGCTTCTCCTGAGGTAATTGTAACAAATTCAATGGAAGGTTGTCTATCCGAGAATCTTTGTATTAAACAAATTGAGTTTTCTCCTTTGTATATAATTGTTCTTCCGCTCTTCGTAGCATTGTAGCGTAGGAAGAAGACTGTACAAACATATCATCGAATTTATCCTCTTCATGGATAAATTGTCTGATCCCTTAGGATGCAGTAAAATTCTTCACCACTGAATCTGAGTCATATTGCCAATTAGGAACAATAGGAAATTTTAGAGCTTCAACAACAACGATATCTTTCTCGGCGTGGCAGTAATTGGCCAATGCAAATAAATTGAATCTTATAGGAAAAAAAGCCATGCCATTGGATTCTCTCAATACTTTAGTGATACCATAACCCACTGTTTGATAAGCTACTTCTCTGCTGACTAGCTTATTGAGAGTGTATAAAGGAAAAACATGAGGATGAGAAAGACTACACTAGACTCTGATATATATAAATAACTTTTCTCTGAACCAAGTGCTGACTCTCCGAAGGTCGTCCATGGCTTCCTCAGACATTCTTGGTGGTCGAGACTCAAAGATGGTTTCATTTATTGGAATCATAAACCTATGACATATCTAGTAGAGATGTTCAAAATACTTGGATTCCCATAGGATATCATGGTAGATATGGATAGGCTTAGGATCCTGAATAGTCCATTTCCAACCCATAGAAGGAAAATCCATAGAAAAACACAGAGCATCTATAACATAGGCCGACATATAAAAAGGAGGCAAATTATTTTCAGAAATTATTCTACCGTGCCGAAAAGCTAGTATATGAGAAGCCAAGTTATCAAAAAGTATGGTAGCCCAGTCAAATATATACCCTTCGAAAGCCCCATCAATCAGAGGTACCCAAGTGTCCAGAAACTTCGACACATTAGGGAGTGCATGCAATCGACACATCATAGCCGCAACTTGGGAGAAAGGAGCAGCGAGAGAATCGATCGAGTGCTTACCAATGTCCTCCACTTTATGCTTATTTGAGTCGTGTCTCCATTGTTGGATTTGATTTGAGGGGTGCCCATGCTCTTTAACAAAAGCCTCGACATATTCCTTATTATATGTATACTGAGGATTTGGCAAATGGTACATGCTTTGCAAATCGTTGTTGGTCAAAGACCCAATTATTGTCCTCTTCTTAGTCTGAAAGCGCTTATCAGAAATGTCCAGATTTTCCACCACCCAACGGACCATATCCAAGTAAGGCAATAATCGTGGCATGGCTGCAATTCTATGGAGGAAAGAGTTGGCAACATCGCTGGCAGTGGCTTCCGAAACTGCTATGCTATCATCAGTTGTGGCTATACTTTCAATAACTCTAGGGTTCTCACTTTCAAAGTACTAATAAATTGCTTCCCATGAAGGAAGTCCAGCATCTCTAGTACACATGGTATCTGAAAATAATCCTGCCCCTGGAACTTTATCATCTAGCTCTTTTAGAAATGGACAAGCAGATTGCTATTGTGGAGCCCTTTTTTTCCTCTACTACCTTTCTTCATTTATTATGTGAATTGGAAAGTCAAGCTCACCAGTAGGAGACGGAATCAAAGACTTAGCGAAAAATATTTGTAGCACTTGAAAACGGTGTAAAATGGAAACAGAGCGTAAAAGTCCTTTTAAAAATCAATTACGAAAACCAAAGTTTATTAAATGTAAAGTTTTAATTCACTTGAGGCTAATAATTGAAACATTAAATCAATTAAGCGAACAAAAAAGGGACCACATGATCATGCCACATTGGATATCGGAATGGAAATATTAGAGGGGCATTTAAAATAAAGTTACGATATATTGTTTTCCCGATATGGAGAGTCTGAAATTTAAGATTGTCGAGATGAGAAAGCTTCCGATATAGTATGTTCCGAGATGTGGGGGCTCCGATATGCAACTCGGAGAACATAAATCTTGTAAGTTCTTTTATATAAGAGTTCAGATGAATTAAGTCCCGATAAAGAAAAGCTCGATACAGCAGCGTTCAATCATAAGTAAACTATCTCAGAACCTCAGGAGATTAGGTCTCGGATGGGAGGGACCTCATAACAGTTTGTAAACTCAGATAAGGTTGTTCTTTCACTTTGGTTTCTTCTTTAAACATTATGCATTCAATTTCCTTTTTAGTTTTATTTTGAAATGATAAAAACTAAACCAAAAATAAAGCGTCCCCATTATTTATTATGGATTAGAAAGAAAGAATAAAGATGGGTGGTTGTTGTTTGCTACAACAGAATATTACAGTGGTATCAAAGTCGTGCATCCTGCCAGCCTAAGGGTTTATTGCAGAGCATGATCTTGGCCAGTTGTGGGGGAGCTAGCAAGATTTTGAAGGTGTTGGGCATGCATGCACAATCACTGGTGGGACTATGGGCATTCCAATGGCTCAAGGAAAAAATGAGTACACAAGATTTGGGACGAGATCCACATGAACAATGAGAAAATAATAAAAATTAAAAAACATGTAGGCTCAGTTGAGTAGCGACAAGGGGATAAACCAGAGCCATCCTCATTTTTATAACAAAGACCATAGAGTTAAGCATGCCACAGGAGAAGGCAGTCATGCACATGCACGCCCAATTCAGCAGAATAACACCCATGTGTATGGCTAATCTAGCCATCCCACCATGCCTCAATTTCTAGATGAACCTGAGAGGGAGAGAGAGTCGGATACGTTTGCAAATTCGCTGAGGTCTTTCTCAAATAGGATCGGGTATGATGCATTGGATCCCAAGGTTAGGAGGGCTCTATCAATTGGGGAGTTTTGTCATTTGAAGGAGAAGCATAGATCAAGAGTCGGATCTTCAGATAGGGGGGGACAGTCAGAGGATGAGATTCGGAGAGACCTTGGGAGGACGAACTTTGGCTTTATAGATTAGGAGTCATGGACCCCAAGGCGCAGGTACACTAAGGGCAAGGCCCACTTCATGGAGGTGATTCCTAACATCAAGCATGAGGAGGAAATGGTGTGTGAGACAAATAATATCAGTAGCTATGAGGAGAACTTAGGTAGGCCTAGTGTGATTCAAGGGTCACCACTGTTGGAGAGCCCATTGATGGCTTAGGTTGAGACATTTGCAAAGAGGGTAGAGCACACTCTGTTGAAGAAAGTGTAACTAGGTTCGGTCTTCATAAATGGAATTTTGTTTGTACTTGTAAAAGAAAAGAATTATTATTATTTTTTTTAAATTGTAAAAATGAGTTTCTTGCTCATTGCATAGGTCAAGTACATGTTTGAGTGCTTCTAGGAAAGTCAAAGAGTCAATGTAATTATTGAAGGCCCGTGTGAGCATGTTATACTATGTAAACATATGTATTAGAGTCAAAGAAATATGTTTAGCGTGATCCTCCAAAGCAAAGACAAATATCCTCTTCAAAGTCGGCTCAAAAATGAATTTTTGGTGCACTTAAAGTCAAGTCGACCTCACTAGCTCAAGTTGGCCAATGGAAGGGACAAGCTCCTATATTTATAGGGTCATTCAACCTCACAATTAGACCATCGAGTGATCTCTGAAATCAGTGAAGAAAAGAGTCAAGAAAGAGGTGCAAAAAAGGAAGAGAAAGGTCCTTCTAGGGCAGCGAAGAAGGAAAAATAGAAACTGAGTTTGGGAGGACTATTTTAGGGCCTAATTTTGTCACACGTGCAAAGAAAGAAGGGCAGTCCTGCAGTCACATCAGATCCACAAGGGCAGCAACATAATAGGGTTTGATTGGGCTAAGAAGTGACTCCAAATAGGCCTCCATCTCAAGCGAAGGAGGTCCCACATCTAGAGAAGGAATGGAGCAAGTAAAAAGGTCCATCTCAAGCCCTAGATCAGCCACACATGCAAAGAAATCAGATCTGTAGTAGGGTTAAGAGGATCAGCCTCTAACTAAGAGATACACCAGAAGGAGAGGCTCATTACCTAGTCCAAGTGTCAAGGCAAAGGAAGATTGCCAAGTGAAGGAAAGGAAGGCACAAAAGAAAAGATCTCTAAGGAGATCTAGGGTTTTTGCAGTTGCCGAAAAAGGAGCGAAGGAAAGTGCCACCAAGTGCCAGAAGAAGTGCGAAGAAAGAGATCAAGGTGCAATAAAGAAGAAGGCATTGATTGAAGGACAAAAGGGAAGCATCAAAAGAGAGACGGTATCGTGTGCTTGGAGGATCCACTGGTCAAGGGTCTACGCTTTGGCATTTGTCAATTGAAGCTTCAATAAGAGAAATTTGCATAAGGGTTTTCTTCTCTAAGAGAGAGATTTTGCTCTGGCTGAGAACCAACATCTTGTGTTCTTGTCTCTTTTGTTTTGGTAACTGTTTGATGAAGTAAGAGAACACACTCTAATAATAATAAGAGAAGATTGTGCTAATAAGAAAAACTAAAATGTACCTCACAAATAGTTATCATTGTCAAAAGAATCTCATCCTACCTAGATGCCCTAGATTCTTCAACACACTCTCGTTAGGAACCAACATCTTGTGTTCTTGTCTCTTTTGTTTTGGTAACTGTTTGATGAAGTAAGAGAACACACTCTAATAATAATAAGAGAAGATTGTGCTAATAAGAAAAACTAAAATGTACCTCACAAATAGTTATCATTGTCAAAAAAATCTCATCCTACCTAAATGCCCTAAATTCTTCAACACACTCTCGTTAGGACCATGCATTGACAAGGTGCCAGTAGGCATAGAGGTACCCAACGCTGCAACAAAGTTTCCAGATGGCAACCACCTACAGCAACATGGAGAGCACCTTGAGGAGCGTGATCCAGATGAGGATGTTATGCACGATGAGCTATCTGTGGAGGGATAGCTAGTGACTCCTGTTAAGTCCATAGTAGAAAAGGATGGGCAGTCATATTTTGGGCCTGTCATCGATGGGGAGCAGATGGATGCGTAGGCAGCCAACAGAGCTAGAAAACTTCTAGATAGTATCTCTCTTCAGGCTTATATAGATAGGGCTTGCAACATTGTTAGGTTACCTCTGCAAATTGGAGAGACGGAGGCAAGGTTACCTAGACGGATTTAATGCAATGATCGGGGTTGTGGGACAGGGCGACACAAGTTGCACAAGGCACAAAATTCGCACGATGGAGTAGCTAGGTGTACAGGTGTTCTTGCATCTGGTCCCTCTCACGAGGTTGGGTGGCGAGAAGTATTGAGTTGGCACCCGGTGAAGCGAGCTTGGTGTCTAGATATATCTATGGTTACAGTTCAGCCAGGGTCGTGGATTACTAGAGGAGTTCAAGGGCCAAACTATTGTTGGGATCTAGGTAAGATTCCCCATCACATCATGGAGTCGGTAGGTGATGGTAATAGCTGCATGATGGACGCAATGGTTTGGCGTGCACACACTTTCAAATCTCCATTAGAGTTTCAAACAGCACTAGTGACAAAAAGGATTGATAGGGGAGCAGACAAACTCCATGAGTTGTCTTGTCATGTTGACCATGAATTAGGACTCAGGGTGATCAACGCACTCTGGTTGGAGCTCATAAGAGGAGGTGGCATTGGTAGGCCACCTGACAGGGTCTTGTATGGAGATGATGTTTCTCCATTGATATACTAGGCGCAGGGGTCAATGCAGATCAGCGCAGTAGTGACAACCCCATGGACATGTGAGGAGCTACATTGCTCGAATTCATCAGCACAAATTAGGAGGGGTGATTCGCATTACATTGGATTTTCTAGTGGACGAACAAATACATTGGCACATATAGGACACCAGACGATACAAGGTGACACAACAACAGGTGTTGGTATTCAGTAGTGTACAGAGGTATGCCGCCATGCACAATGGTTTGCAAAAGAGTGCAAGGAAGCATGGTTGTGTGTAGTTGCATATGGTGTTGCACAGCGGGATCTTGGAGTGTTGCCTCCGAGGAGACCTACTAACATGGATGTCAGGCATACCATTGAGTTTGGCTTACTCGGAGTGGGTGAAGGGACGAATGAGCATCTAGGGACATCATGTTCAACTTTGGGGATCTAGACACCTATCACTCTCCAGTATTGCTTATAGTCGCAGGGGGTTTGGTTGTTGCCCCTTGATGCTCTTCGTACGGGAAGTAGGGCATGGGAGGCTCACCCAAGGAAGTTGGACGAGACACGACGCATCATGGACAAATGGGAGATTTTCTAGTTGCAACTTATGGTTGGTGCACACGCTAACAGATAGAAGCTTAGGGATAATGTGGTTTACAATTGCGGTAGCATATTTTCCACCCTTGAGCTCACACAAAGGGAGATGATTGTGAGGGCACTGCATAATGCACCGTCGGCAGGACATTCTGAGCCACTACATGAGCATGAGGTACAATGGATAGTAGACCTCGATTACGGGAGGGTCTCTGGGCTCCAAGCAATATCTAGGTACATCATCAAGAGACAAGATAGCAAATCTCGCCATGTGATCTGACAAGGGCAGAGAAGTTCGACATGTACAAGGTTGATTCTTGATGCCCAGTGTCCATCTATTGATCACATTCGACGATCAAAGATGAGGCACAAATGGGTTCCAGCAGCTAGAAGCGCTTCAACACAGCAGTCAGTGAGGGTCGGGAGTTGTGAACTTCAAACTTGGCTATGGGATCCAAGGATCCAGTTCAGTGGTAGGTCACTCCATCTCTTGGTGAGTATCATTATGGTAGCAGGTGATCCAGTTCATTCTCGAGTTGACACTTGGGGAATTGCTGAGGCCTTCATCACATGGCGAGGCAGGTTTTGCTTGTTGTTACTCAGGCATGGGATTAGCTTTGGATGGGTTGACTTTGATATCGAGGAGATCAAGGATACTTGGGAGCGAGAGCGGGAGCGAGAGCGGGAGCGAGAGCGGGAGCGACATTTTCAGAAGCTCCCTGTTTGGGAGAGTTTTTTATATAATACATATTTTGATGCATATATGTCAACAAAAACACGTAGAATGATGAATTAGATATAAAAAACATAGATTGAACAATATAACAACAATCATCTAGAAGTTATTATCTTCATCGACCACGTTCACAAGTTAGTAACATACAACATATTGAGTCTCATGATTCATCAATCTTAAAGTTTCAAGATTTCAAAATTCAACATATAACATTTATCTTAATTGATCACTAAAGTTGTACTTGTAAGCTAAGTGGAACCATTACAACAAAGAATATCTAACATGAAATGAAACAACTTTCACGAAGCATCATATTCATAATTCATTACCAATGAGTTATAATTGCCAACTTCAAACTTCAAACTTAAATTGTCATATATTGTTTACAAAAAATATCATAATTAATATGAAAGTGTCAATAGTTATTAAAACTACTAGAAACTAGAAAAGACAAGTAAATCTATTATCTACAACTTCCTCTTGCCACGAGAAATTTCTAATTTCTGAGCAAGTCGTGGTGGTCTTCTAGTGATCTTCCGCATAGTCCCACAACCATAATCAGAAGGCACATGCCCTCCATGTGAGGATGTACATGGAGGCGAGCACAACAAAGGAACAAGACTAGATGTTGATTTGGGGTAGCATCGGATGTGCTCTAGTACGTAATTTGGTGGAGAGGTTGGGGCATATGAGATCTCCAATACCCAGAAAGGATTTGGGAAGATTCTAAACAGATCAAAAGATATTAAAATAATTAATATTTTTAATGGGGTCCCAAAGTTTAAACTTAGGGAAAATAAAATATTAATATGTATTAATATGAATCTGTGTTAGAGTTGTCCAAAAGACATGGATCAAGCCAGATCTAATCTTAGTCGTTGATTAGGGACTTAATCTCGGCCATTGAGATGTCAACTGGAAAAGTATAAGAGGAGGCTTGAGGGTCACTTGGAGAAGTACACCAGATGATCAGTCATTCTATTCTCTAGAGCGGGGTTTGCTAAGATAGATAGAATCAGTGATCGGGAGAGTAGCTAAGGGGCATTGAGTACAGAGAAACAAAGAAGGCAGAGATTGTGCTGGGAGAGCAGCGCAGCAGCCTAAGAGGGTGACGCAGAGCCAACAAGGGCTCACGCAGGGCCACGCAGAGGCAACCAAGTGTTGCGCAGAGCACCAGAGGGGCCAGCGCAGCTGGCGCAGAGTCTCCCAAAGCTAACGCAGGGCCCCCTGGGGCTGACGCAGGCCCAACGTGAGACAGAGGGGCTGACGTAGTCCAGATTGGGCAGACGCTGGGGTTGCAGGAGCAATTTTGTGCTAAGGAGCTACCGGAAGGGTTTTCCGAGGTTTCAACCAGGAGATTTCTCTCAAACTGTGAGGTATAGCTGCTAAGGAAATTCTTTGTTGGGTAGGCTCAATGTTACTTGGGAGCGGGAGCGGAAGCGGGGAGCGGGAGCGGAAGCGGGAGCGGGAGCGACCATTTTCAGAA
>APFE031700516.1:15313-32285 GCA_000404065.3 Pinus taeda | reverse complement strand
CCCGCATCACTGGGTAGGCTAGTTATGGCACCCAGATTGTACTCTGGTATTGCTTAATAAGAAAACCCCCAGATAGCTACACCGGTTTTCCCGCATTGGGTTTTTCCAGGGATATTGGTCCAAAAATAATGGTGTCATGTGGTGTGTTTGTTCTTGTTTCTTTTAGTTGTTGATCTGTAATATGTTGAGCATGCACTAGTGTTTATTTTCAGTATTTACTTTGTAAAAAACTTGTTAAAAAAAATTAACAAGTAGGTAGGAATAAATCAGAAAAAGTGCATCAAGGGTTTGTAAACTAAGTAAACTGAGAAACTTCAACATGGTATCATAAGGTGATTGCAAATCACAGGACTAAAAGACATCAGCCGAGCGGAGCAATAGCAGCAGAAAACAATTGTCCCAAGGTGACTGAAGTTGTTTCTAGCAGCGCAGAAGCCAAGAAGTGTGACGCAGAGCCAGCCAGAGCCACGCAGAAGAAGCCAAGAGCTGCGAAGAGCCTCAGAGAGGCTAGCATTGTTAACGCAGAGGGCTAGAGGGCTGATGCAGGGCATCCTAGGGCTGACGCAGACCCATCTAGCGTGACGCATAGCCAGCATGAGGCAGAGAGGGACTGACGCAGTTCACAGAGAGGCAGTTGCTGGAGTCTAGAAGGCTACAGAAATATTGCAGAGTGGAGCTGGTGAGGTACTGTAGTTTGAATAGTACCTGATAGAGCAGGGCCAAAGGAGTTGTTACCGAGGGTTTCTAGCCGAGGAACCTGGATCAGTAGTGCAGTTGCACAAGACGATCAGAGTAGGGGGCATCTCGACAAGCGGTAGAAGGATTTCCAGGAGGGAAATCAGGACTCAAATGGAGTCCAGAAGAGAACTTCTAGGCAGGAAGTAGAGACTCAAAGGAGTCGAACAGAGAACTTCCAGGAGGGAAGTAGAGGAGTGTCATGTCACTACACGGGGTAAGGGACCAGGATAGATTGGACAGAGCATCGAACTTCACAGTCTAGAAGGCCTGAATCTTATCAGTGCTTAACAAGAATCGTGTCAAGAACTTCGCCTTGAAGACGATAGCTATCCCAGTCGACCCAAATGATAATGACAAGTATGAAGAGGCGATGGCGAGGGCCAAGTGCATTATCCTTGACGTGGTCAAGGATCATGTGGTACCACATATAGCCGAGAAGGAAACGGCAGTTGAGATGTGGGATGCTCTCAAAAATCTATACCAGCATACTTCTGTGCAGAGAAGAATGCTGCTCGAGAACCAAATGAGGTCATATCAGATGAAGAAGGGTCAAACGATTGACTCCTTCCTCGGAGGACTGAATGAGATCCAAGATCAGTTGACTACTATAGGAGCGACACTGGATCAGGAGCTTATGGTGAGGACAGCGCTAAATGCAGTCTCAAAAGAGTGGGAAGTGTTTGTCCAGAGCATCCTAGGCAGAGGGACTCTCCTACCTTGGGATGAGATGTGGGCAGCTCTTCACTAGGAAGAGATCAAACGGCAATCAAAGACAGGCAGCAGCAGCAAAGGGATCAAGGTCAAGCAAGAGGAGGAGGATGTGGCCCTCACATCTGAGGGAAAGTAGGAGAAGCGGAAGAAGAAAGATCTCTCCAAAATCAAGTGCTTCGACTGTGGGTAGATGGGTCATTATGCGAACCAGTGCCCAAGGAAGAAGAGTAAGGGAGACTCTTCCGAGACTAAGGCAGC
Source organism: Pinus taeda (assembly GCA_000404065.3). Taxonomy (NCBI): domain Eukaryota; kingdom Viridiplantae; phylum Streptophyta; class Pinopsida; order Pinales; family Pinaceae; genus Pinus; species Pinus taeda. The sequence continues at coordinate 30,578 of APFE031700516.1, read as the reverse complement.
GCCAGCGCAGGGAGAGAAGGAAGTTTTGACAAACGATGATTGTGCCATGAGTGCACACGCACCACTTGAGCAGAAGTGGGGAGACATTGAGTTGTAGTCAGACAGACTACATGCGATGAGGGGCAGGATCCTTGAAGTACCCAACCTCTTGGATTAGACCTTGCTATGGGAGCCCCGACGATGAGTAGCAGGACTAGCTGAGTAGGTAGAGACGAATGCAGATGGAGCGGCAGAAAGAGCTACAGTGCAGGAGTCCCGAGACAGCACAGAGCTAGCAAGCTGCAGCAATGCGAGAGGCACGGGAGTGTTGCACCAGTGTAGGAAGGCACAGCGAGGTGTGGAATGGTACGAGAGGCACAAGAGTGTTGCACCAGTGTAGGAAGGCATAGCGAGGTGTGCAACAGTGCGAGATGCAGGGAGTTGTTGCAGCAGCGCAAAGGTCAGAAAGAGGGAGCACTTGTCAGTAGTAGAGGGAGCTTCAACATCAATGGGTGTTTCTAGCCCAACAGGGAGGTCATTTGGGAGATCAGTTACTTACTTATCAGTAACTGAGTTGTAGTGCAGCAGTGTGCAGCACGATGCAACATGATGAGAGGAGGTGTAATGCGGATGCAGTGCTGGGAGAAAGGACCAATAGAAGCACGGGTGCAGAGGGAGTTGTCATACAGATGCAGCAGTGGCAGTGGCAAAACCATGGGTAGCAGTACAGGAGGCAGCAATGCAGAGGATGGTGGGCAGGAAGACCTAGCATCAACACAGGTACCGATGCTGGATGATCAGAGTAATACTCAGTTAGGAGTATTGCTAGAGCACAGTCCTCGCTAAGAGGGGGTGTTGATTTGGGGTAGCATCGAATGTGCTCTAGCCACGAAATTTGGTGGAGAGGTTGGGGCACATGAGATTTCTAATACCCAGAAAGGGTTTCGGCAGATTCTAAACAGATCCTGATTAAAATAATTAATATTTTTAATGGGGTCCCAAAATTTAAACTTAGGGAAAATAAAATATTAATATGTATTAATATGAATCTGTGTTAGAGTTGTCCAAAAGACATGGATCAAGCCAGATCTAATCTTAGCCATTGATTAGGGACTTAATCTCGGCCGTTAAGATGTCAACAAGAAAAGTATAAGAGGAGGCTTGAGGGTCACTTGGAGAAGTACACCAAATGATCAGTCATTCTATTCTCTAGAGTGGGGTTTGCTAAGAGAGATAAAATCAGCGATTGGGAGAGCAGCTAAGGGGCATTGAGTACAGAGAAACAGAGAAGGCAGAGATTGTGCCGAGAGAGCAGCGCAGTGAGATTGTGCCGAGAGAGCAGCGCAGCAGCCAAGGAGGGTGACGCAGAGCCAGCAAGGGCTCAAGCAAGGCCACGCAAAGGCAGCCAAGCGTTGCACAGAGCACCAGAGGGGCCAGCGCAGTGGACGCAGAGGCTCCCAAAGCTAACACAGGGCCTCCTGGCGCTGACACAAGCCTAGAAAGGCTGATGCAGGGCCAGCGTGAGACAGAGAGGGGCTGACGCAGTCCAGATTGGGTAGACGTTGGGGTTATAGGAGCAGTTTTGTGCTAAGGAGCTGTTGGAAGGTTTTTTTCGGTTTCAACCAGGATATTTCTCTCAAACTGTGAGGTATAGCTGCTAAGGAAATTCTTTGTTGGGTAGGCTAGTTACGGGCCACGACACCTAGATTGTACTCTGATATTGCTTAATAAGAAAACCCCCAGATAGCTGCACTGGTTTTCCCACATTGGGTTTTTCCGAGGACATTGGTCCAAAAATAATGGTGTCATGTGGTGTGTTTGTTCTTGTTTCTTTTAGTTGTTGATCTGTATATAATGTTGAGCATGCACTGGTGTTAGTTTCAGTCTTTACTTTGTAAATAACTTGTTAAAGAAAAATTAACAAGTAGGTAGGAATAAATCAAAAAAAGTGCATGAAGGGTTTCTAACCTAAGTAAACTTAGAAACTTCAACACTAGATGGTGGGGGTGGCATGGCTTCATCTTCATCTCTCATAAGTTTTGCTTCCAGTTCTTCAAGATGTATAGTGCCATCCACCAAATTATTGCCCTCTAGGTTGTTGTCCCAAATTTTATATGTTGGATCCTCATAAGCCCGATCACAATGATGACTCAACAACCTCAAGGTGTAGTGCACATAAACCAAGCTTTCTGCCTAGTTTTCATTGAGTCTGTTTCTTCTCACATTATGTATGAAGATGTAGGTGCTCCAACACCTCTTTGCAGAAGAAGTATTTACAACCTGTGAGAGAACTATTTTTGCCAATTTTGGAAAAATTCCCACGCCACCATATGCTTCTCACCATGTGAGAGCATCAAATCTGTCTCTATCTTCCATTGCATGCAAAGAACCAAACAAACTAGTGCAACTGAAGTATCTGCCTAATTCAAGATGCAAATTAGCACTTTCCTCCCTGTCAAGTATCAACTTGTCTAATGCTTGCAAATATCCTGTAGATACCTCTTGATCTGCATGGGGTTTGACCCTAATCCCACCCCCAGGTGCAGGTTGGCCCAACCAAGATGGAGAGTAGTCTTTTGGCGTAAGGATATACGCCAAGGCATGTAGTGGAACATTAAGTTTATTCCACCGTGTACACACACAATTGTGAATCAGTGTATACAAGTTGGGATCATCTTTCTGGACAATATATTTTATTTGCCCCAACATGGTATCCATCTGCTCGTACACCTCCCAATCACTGGTTTATCTGTATCTACAAAACGAATCATGTGATAAATGGGCTTGGTGAATACCAATACTTGCCTCACATGTGCCCAAAACTGACCATCAAGAGAAATCTCCTCCACCTGTTCAAAACATTGCTTGTCAGTTGCATTTGTAGCCCTTTCCTTTAATACCTACCAATGTGGACTTGTTAATTTTAGGCAACAATGGTATGTTCTATGCTTTAGAGCAATTTTACTTCAATTTCTTAGTTACCCCAATATCAGTATCCAATTTAGCAATCACATCAACATGATAGTAAAATGCAGATAGAACATAAACATAAACAGTAGAAGACAAGAGCAAGATGTGGCACCAGCCAGGGACAAACCCCAATGTGGGAAAACCCTTGATCAATTCTTCTTATAGTCTTCAATAAATCAGCAAAGAGAGATAGTACAATTTACAAATCTGATCATTTATGACAGCAGCAAAAAAGCCCTAACCAGAAAAGTCAACACTAGTCAACAGGGCAGATTTGACCCTCAACTAATTGGTCAACTTCAATCAACTTCGGCCTTCAAATAGCAAGATGAATCAACGCTCAAAACAACTCAGTCAAAATCCAGTGAAACAACCCAATCAAAATGCGATCAAACAGCCCACCTGCGGTCATCCCTAGCTGCAGTCAATGTTGATCAAAGTCAACATTTATCCTTGATTTATGTGCCCAGAAATGTGGATCGCCCAAACAAAGATAGCCCTCACAAAAACGCAGTCAAAGGAGGTCAATGCTTGGTCAAACTGCCCAAAAATTCGGTCTCCTGAAATTTCGCTCTCCTGAAATTTCAACCTCCTGAAATTTTGCTCTCCTAAAATTTCGACTCCCTGAAATTTCGAACGTGTGGAGAGAGAGAGGCCCAAAAATCCATACCCAATCAATGAGGAGAAAGAGAGAGAAATGTGAAGATGAGTGTGTCCAAATGAGGCTAAGTCACCTTCTATTTATATGTAACGTTGAGGATGAATAGACGTGATTATTGGGCTTCTGAGCCTACATAAGTTTGTTGACCGACCTTGACAATTTGACCATAATTAAAATAAATTCATAACTTCATTTGTACATGTCAGAATAATTATCTTTAGATCAATCCTACACCTCTCAGAGAGAGGAATCCAAGAAAAATATCAGTTGTCATAAATAAAATGACCCATGTGGATTTTGGCCCTAGTTGCCAATTTTAACACTCCCTCTCAGCTAGGGAGAACTCCATCTACTAATCCATCTGCCAATATGTACTATCTTTGCCATCAATGCACTATTATGCACTGCTCTGCTTTGCTGAACTGAAGAAGAAGAAGAAGTGATCGAGAATGTATCATACTATTCTCTACTAACCCGAAGTCAGTCCCAATCAAAGGAGAGTGTGTCATACCACTCTTACTGACCCGCACTCGGTTCCAATCAAAAGAGAGTGTCTCATACCACTCTTACAGATCCGAAGTCAGTTCCAATTAATCCCATATCAATATCGATCATCCTAACATAGGGAGTACAGTAGTACACGATGCGTCCATCAGTAATACTATGGTCCCTATCCTCATTTCCCTACTCATTGGCCAGATGAGAGGTACTTCCCATGAGTCCCAGACTACATGGGTAGGATGTCTCAACAAGAGAAGGATGGACCACTCATCCTGCCTACATGTCGCCAAGGAGTATCGCAGGGGAAGGCTGAACTACTCACCCTGTGCACAGCAAACCACTAAGGAAGGCTGAACCACTCACCCTATGGTTGCTCATTGCTCCAAGAAGTACCCCAAGCCCCCCTGAGCTCCCAAAGCTCAATGTCCATCTCATACAGGACCCTCATAAGAGTGTCTCTCCACGACTCCAAGTCGTTCTCGGAAGGCCAAGAACTTGACCTTCCTTAGGGGCTTTGTCAAAATATCAGCGACTTGCTCATCAGTCCCAATGTGATGGAGCCTTATTGCTCCTAGTTGTACCATATCCTGGATAAAGTGGTACCTGATTATCTATATGGTTGGAACGATCATGAAACACGGGATTCTCTGATAATCGAATCCCACTGTAGTTGTCGCAGAGGATCACGGTGGTATCCAGCACATGTCCAAACAGCTCACTAAAGAGCTTCCTCAACCAGACAACTTCACAGGAGGCCATACTAGCAGCTATGTATTCGGCCTCAGCGGTGCTCAAGGCAACCGATTTCTGCTTCCTGCTCATCCAGGAAATTGAAGCAGAACCCAAAGAAAAACAGCATCCAAAAGTGCTCTTGCGATCCACCACACTACCAACCCAATTAGCATTAGAATAACCATGCAGCCTCACATCTCCGGCAATGTATCTCAGTCCATGAGTGACTCTGCCCCGAAGATATCTCAGAAGTTTCTTGGCACCAATCCAATGTATATGATGAGGCTCAACCATATATTGGCTCAATGTGTTAACCTCGAAACATATGTCCGAACAGGAGTTCACCAAGAACATCACTGCTCCTATGAGTTGACGATACTGAGAACCATTTCCCAATTCAGGTCCAGCAGCACTACTACATAACTTCTTAAAGTTAAGTTCCATCGGAGTAGTCACAGGCTTGCAGTCCACCATCCCAAATCTTTCCAATATCTTCACAAAATATTTTCCTTGAGAGAGGAAAATTTCACCTGGCTTTTGTCAGACCTCCAACCCTAGGAAATAGTGCATCAGTCCTAGGTCCTTCATCTCAAATTCAAAAGCCAAATCCCTCTTACATTTGTGAATGAGAGGGTTTGCACTTCCATCAACTCCATGCTTGATTTTGTAGAGCGACTTAGAGGTGACAACCGATTTGTCCTGGGGTCTAGGGACCACATCCCATACATCATTCTTCATAATTGACTCGTATTCTTCATTCATAGCATCCTTCCATACTTGATGCTTCACAACTTCTTCGAATGATGAAGGCTCATTTTGAATGATAGTGCTCATGGCAGTCAAATATCCTTTATACCTGTTCGACTTCTTGCTTTCACAGACAGTCCCCCTTAGTGCAATGTGTTTCTCGGCATCTTCGAGAGCCTCCCTAAGCCATGAGGGTCTCCTCTTGGAGGAGGAATGCTCATAAGGAGAAGGATCTATAAGATCCATAGGTTCATCAACATCAGGCATCGTTTTGTCTTCTTTTGCACCCTGATTTCCAGTGTCAACTTCTTTATCCTTCCTTAGGATAGGAAGGTTGTTGATCTTCCGGAGGGCCATATCTTCGTTGAAGGTGACATCATGACTTATCTCAACTTCCTTTTGACCACCCACATAAAGTCTATATCCCTTGGAATTTTCACTATAGCCCACAAAGATTCCTTTCTTCCCAGATGCACCCAATTTGCTTCTTTTCTCTTTCGACACATGAAAATATACGGGACTTCCAAGAATTTTAAAATGAGAGGCCATCAGGTTTCTTGCCAGTGAACATTTCTTCGAGAGTCTTGGAATCTAATGCTTGATGAGAGCATCGGTTTTGAACATACATGACAGTATTTGCAGCTTCAACCCATAGAAACTTCGGAAGGCCTTGATCATGAAGCATGGCACGAACAACTTCTACAATACAGCAATTCTTCCTTTCAGCCACACCATTTTGCTCGGGGGTGTATGGTGTTGTAGTCTCCCTCTTAATGCCAACTTCTCTGCAATAATCTTGGAATTCATTGGATTCATACTCGGTCCCATTATTAGTCCTCATACTCGGTCCCATTATTAGTCCCCTTGCAAGTTTTCCTTTGGCACATCCCGAACATACACCTTCATGCTCTACTTTGAACTCGGGCATACCTGTCACCATCTGTCTCACATCAGGTAGGGCCTTATAATGAAGATGGGAAAACCTCCAATGCCATAGTTCAAATTGTAGAGATGTGACGCAAGACATGGTTCCCAATGGACTTCCTCCAACTTGATACAAAGTGTCAACCCTGAACCCAAGAGTAAATGCATCTTTAAAATTTCTTTTCCAAACGCGTACCTTTCCATCGATGAATGCCACCTTGAATCCTTTGTCCTCCATGGCTGAAACGGACACCAGTGTTTCTTGAGATCAAGTACATATAATACTTCTTGCAAATGAATAGTGTTATCTTGATTCAATTGAAGGGTAACATTCCCTACTCCCTTCACGGGATAGGTGGCATTGTCTCCAAGGATGTTCTCCAAGTTTGTATCATTTTCTATCAGATTAGAGAGGGCTTCCTTGTATCCGGTGAAGTGCCTTGAGGCACCACTATCAATCAACTAATTTCCCAAAGTGTTCGGAGGAGAGACGGTGGAGAGGGTCAATATAAGATAGTACCCTTTTTACTTATTGTTAACAACATTTGATTCTTCATACCTGGAGTTCCTTGATTTCTTGGGGGGTCGACAATTTCCTTGATGTCCCAATTTCCTTGAATTTGCCCCTGGAATCATTGTGATCATCATAATGCAATGTTTTCCTTCTATTTGGACACTCCCTTGCATAGGGGCCAAACTTATTGCAAATAAAGCACTTGCCCTTCCTTCCTCCATTAGATCCAGGCTTTCCATGGAAATGACCTTAGACCCTGCATTATTTCTCCTTTTGGCATGAGCGAAGAATGCAGTGGGATTGCTTCCATTAGAAGGCATTTCATGCTCCACCATTCTTGTTTCTTCTTGAATGCATCTCGACATCAATTCTTCAAACCCTGGAATTCGATCATTGTTGAGGATGGTGATTCTAAATACAAACCACTCAGGTGGGAGTCCTCCAAGGGTGGTGAGAGTAAGTTCCCTATGAGGAATAACTTCTCCAATCGAGAGTAGATCATTCTTGATCTCAGTAATCCTCAAGAAATAAGATTGAATATCCTCATCCTTGCCCTTCTTAATATCCTTCAACTTATTCTTGAGAAATAGAATTTGATTAGCATTACTAACCTTGAACATGCTAACCAACCTGTAGTAGATCTCCTTGGAGGTCTTCAATTCTGAGATGTAGGCCACCAGATTCTTGTCAATGGAATCCCTAATAATCTTCTTTGCTTTGACTTCAGCCCTATTGTACTTGGTCTTCGCAGCTCCGGTGCATTTGAATGAGGTTAAGGGATTTTAGCCTACACATAGTCCATCAATTCTTTTTCTTCCAAGGTCAAATCAAGAGACATCTTCCATCCATGATAGTCAGATTTATCATGGAGCTTGTCTTCAGCCGGGAAGTAGGATTAGGAACCCATTGAACCTTTAGTCCTTGTCCAACTGTCTTTGGTGATTGCTCTTTCACTCTTGCTTGGGCTTTGTCTTCACCTCAGCTCTGATACCATGTTAATTTTACGCAACAATGGTATGTTCTATGCTTTAGAGCAATTTTACTTCAATTTCTTAATTACCCCAATATCAATATCCAGTTTAGCAATCACATCAACATCATAGTAAAATACAAATAGAACATAAACATAAACAGTAGAAGACAAGCCAAGACAAGAGGACACAAGATGTGGCAACAGCTAGGGACAAACCCCAATGTGCGGAAACCTCTTCTTATAGTCTTCAATAGTTCAACAGAGAGAGAGTACAATTTACAAATCTGATAAATTATAACAGCAGTAACAAAGCCCTAACCAAAAAAGTCAATGTTGGTCAACAGGGCAGATTTGACCCTCAACTAATTGGTCAACTTCGGCCTCCAAACAACAAGATGAATCAACCCTCAAAACAGTCCAATCAAAATCTGGTCAAACAGCTCACCTGCAGTCAGCCCTAGCTGTAGTGAACGCTAGTCAAATTCAACATTTAGCCTTGATTTTTGTGCCCAGAAATGTGCTTGCCCAAACAGAGATAGCCCTCAACAAAACGCAATCAAAGAAGGTCAACGCTTGGTCAAATAGTCCAAAAATTCGGTCTCCTGAAATTTCGGCCTCCAAAAATTTCTCTCTTGAAATTTCGGCCTCCTGAAATTTCAGACGTGTGGAGAGAGAGAGGCCCAGAAATTCGTACTCAATCAATGAGGAGAGAGAGAGAGAGAAGTGTTAAGATGAGTGTGTCCAAATGAGGCTACGTCACCTTCTATTTATATGCAACGTTGAGGATGAATAGACGTGATTGTTGGGCTTCTCAACCTACACAAGTTTGTTGGTCGACCTTGACAATTTGACCATAATCAAAATAAATTCATAACTTCATTTGTACATGTCAGAATCGGATGATCTTTACATCAATCCTAGGGAGGAATCCAAGAAAAATATCAGTTGTCATAAATAAGATGACCCATATGGAGTTTGGCCCTAGTTGCCAATTTTAATAGGACTTGATACCATGCTAGTCAATGACTCTCTTACCTTCAAAATGCACTTGAAGGTGAGGTAATAGCTAGCAAATCTAGTCTTCACAATTTTCAACAGCTCCAATCTTGAGTGACTGCGGAAAATCCAATGGATATTGCTATGATTTGTAATAAATTTTATCATTTGTTTGCCTCACTTGTACAAATCACCAATCCATTTGTATTGTTGGTTTTGTTCTTAATAATATCATGCAGCAAAAAGTTCATTGTGTGAACCAAACACCTAGACCAAAATATGTTGGGGTATTTATCCTCAATAATTGCTCCCGCTGCCTTACAATTAGCAGCATTATTAGTGATGACTTGGATGACATTGTATGGCCCAATACATTCAGTTGTTTCAAGTAATGGTTTTGCAATGTTGATGTCGGCCTTGAACTTCTCTAAGTAATCATATGTTGAAAGAAGATGGCACCACTAACAGACACAGCAAGAACACTTATCAATGGCTTGCCTTTTACATTTGTCCATCCATCAGATACAATGGACGCCCCATGCTCAATCCAAGAATTTGTCATTCTACTCAAAGAATGTGACATTTTTGCTTTTCATGATCAAGTCCAACGGTTCTAGCCTTGTCATACCCAGGGCTCTAGTATCCCTTAGGGGCATCATTTATGGCAGAAACCATTTCATGCCAATAAGGTGAGCGAAGAACATTGAATGGTATCCCACATGCATAGACAAACCGGTAAACTTTTGAATCCACATCATTCCTACACCCTTCATCAAGGAAATCTGATATGGTTCTATGTCTTAAAGAGATGTTTGGTGACCTTGTGCCTCCATATCCACTGCCATGGGAGGATGTTGAAGGAGTTCTTTGAGTTTGTGCATGTTGATGTGATTGTGAGCTTGGTTCAAAGAAACCCTTTGATTTTTAAAATTTGTATGTATTTGGCTCTATCTATTGCTGACACACTTGCACAAGTTTTGATTCCTATTTTTTTGTCTTCATCCCTTGGCCTTTTCCCACAGAGGTGCCTTCTGGCACGGGTGTATGAACCTGTGTAAGTTTTGTTGCAATGGGGGCAGTCAAATTTAGTGGTTCCACCCCCTTTCCCTACTTCAGGCCTATAAACATATTTCCACAATGGGGCTTGTTCTTGTTTAGTTTTTTGGGCTGAATCATGTTCACTCTCTATCTCCTCACCAAGGTACTCCTCTCCATGGTTTTCATTAAATCCACTATAACCCACTTCATCATCCCCTTCTTCATGATCAACCCTCCTTCTACTCTCCAACACCACAATAACCAAAAAAGGAACCAAGAAGAAGAAAATGCCAAGCCATATAACCATGATGTTTGAAATTTCAAGGTTTGATTCTGCGAAAAAAATGGAGGAAGAGGAATGGGAAATAGAGAAAAAAATTATTTATTTATTTAGCAATGAACATAGAAAAAAACCTAGATTAGAGTGTAGATCCTACCTCTTTGGCCTTCAATCCCAAGCTCCAATCTCCCCTTGCAAGCTCCTCCAAGCTCCTCTCTCACCAAGCTCCTCTCTCCAAGCTTCAAACTCTCTCTTGCTCCAAACTCTCTTGCTCCTCTTGCTCTCAATGGATGAAGTGAAAAATGGGAGGGGAGAGGGTCTATTTATTTCCCCCCTCCCCTTTCCCTCTCTCCTCTCTCCTCTTCGTCGCTAGCATCACCCTCCCTTGGTCAAGCGGCCTTTTTTTCCACCATCCAGGAGCGTTTTTCAGAGGGGGAGCGATCGCTCCCCAAGCACTCCCCCTCTGAAAAAACGCTCCTAGAGCATACAGGAGCAATCAAGGAACGAGCGCTCCCGACTGCTCCCTAAAACACTCCGGCCAAAACTAGGGAGCTTTCTTTTGGCCGAGAACGCGCTCCTGAGTAGCTCCTGCTCAGAGCGCAAATTGGGAGCAAGGGCGTGAGGGGGGGCGCTCCCCCGAAACCCTGGTGGGGATACTCCGCCATCAGGTTCCAGGAGGGGAAAATACAGTATGAGCACTATGGGCAGCTACTCATAGTCAGAGTGATGCGATGTCATCATGGTGGTATCATTTTGAGATTAACTTGGGACCTTAGCATTACAGGGCTTGGCAATTCAACAACCTTCAAGGATGAGCTATTTTATGTAGGAGGAGACCAGGCAGATCTTCCATTGGGTTTTAGTTTTATGGAGGGCGTTTTGCTCCCTAGTGATCAGTTGTTGGCACAGGCACTTCACTGGTATGGCAGGATGATCAGCGGGAGGAGATCATGGAGAGTTCAAGTGGAAGAGTATTCATCTCCACAGGGGTTGGATTGCATCTTCAGGAGTCTACTCTTAAGGTACGTGAGATTGGTTTCTCAGTAGGGAAGCATCTCGAGGAGTTGACCAAAGTTCCACATGATCACGGTGCTCTACTTACTAGCGATATGCATAGGGCTTATGGCAACTATATCTTGTTGGACAGTAAGTCGAGTAGGCCAAGTTGGGTTGAAACTTGAGTTAGGCCGAGAGGGCCTATAGAGAGCCAAGAGGGCCGAGAAGTCATGTTGACAACAAATAGGGCCAAGAGGGCCTGTTGACAACAAATAGGACACCAAGAGAGTCTGTGGTAGGCCTTAGATTTGTGGAGGAGCAAGAGGGCTTGTGGTAGGCCTCATATCTGTGGAGGGTCGAGAGGTCCGAAAGGGCCAAGTAGGGATAAAAGGGCAGAGAGAATCGAGCAAGAGCACAAAAACATGCAGGGGCACAAGACATTGGGAGAGAGATTCTCTCAAGTAAGAAAAAGATCTGCATGAGTAATATTGCAGGTTTGCTATGAGATACTAAGTTGTGACGGGTTCAAGGAAAGAGCATGAAGCAACAAAGGAGATCTAGAACAGCCAAATTAAGGATGGATCTAGAGCTTGATCCACTGGATCAGATCCAGGGTAATTGTTGTATATGTAATTTCCTCGAGGGCTATTATCCTAGTATGGGAGCCCTAGTAGATTCTGAAAAGAATTAATGAAGAACTGATGATTGAGCAGAACTTGTGTAAAATTTTGTGTTTATTGTGCATGATTTGATTGTTGGTTTTACAAGTTCCACTGTGCAAAATTTGTTTCTGGTTAGGCACATATGTGTGTTTCAGTTAATTAGTTAACTTGAGACTGTTACCAGATCTCGTGTGTGTGTGTGCATTGAGTCTAATGCCCAAAAATATAACATTGGGCACTAGTGAAAATCATAGACAAGAGTGGGGGCGACTAGTTCAAGACTCCAGACTCACTTCCTATCCAAAAACATGAGACCGAATGAGAGGGGGTTGTGATCACAATCCGATACCAGAAGAGGTAATTAGAAGGACATGGTAAGCCTCAGTTCACTTCCATTATTTTCAAAAATACAAATCTTTTTTCAAAATTCTATCTACTAATATTCAAAAAACAAAATATCAGAAAATACAAAAAGCGAAAAATATTTCACTAGCTTGAGCCTAAATTCATATCTTTAGCTGGCTTTCTCACTTGGGTTTGCTTTTAAGGTTTATCAAATTGGCCCAAGGAAGGTATAGTTGCTTTTGTTGTGCAGAAAAGGATCATTATAAGAAATTCAAGTGGCCATATAAGGGTTTTGCAGGTTTGTAACTTCAATTTACAACAGCAAATTTACATGGTAAGTGAAAGCCTTTCATGAGAGTTTTGAGCCTGAAGGTATATTCCATCAACTCCTTTCATTTTTCTCACTTCCAGGCTTTATTTGAACATTTCTAAAAGTCAAAAATCAAATTCCAGCTTGCTAGAAATAAAAATCTGCAATAATAAAAATTTGGGTTTTTGGCCCTAGTGGGGATTTGACTCCTTTTTGTTAGTAGTATATTCCAGATTTGAATATCTCAACTATCACTCATTATTTTGAAGTGCAAAAAGATTTATTTGGAGAAGTTTGTAATTGTAGGGAAGCCTCCCATGGCTTTGTTCCTACAGAATGGGGACTCATGCCAAGGTGACAGTGGGCATTTGTCCTATGTGGCGCCACACTAGCACCTTGTCAGACCTTAACAAGACTGTTAATTAGATCAGACCAAATATAGAAATACAATTAAGAAGAGATATGTGCAAAAGAGAGTTAAGAGAGAGACAGATCCCTATCATGTTGGTAATTCATACATGAGATTAGCCAGCCACGTTTTTTGCATTAGCTGGTATGCTCAAGTTGCGACTCCCCTTCACACCATGGATTGAGATACAGAAAATTTCCCACCTGCGATGTTCTCGAAGGCTCCAAATCTCTTGAAAAGAGACATCAACTAAGGTGTTCATTAAGATATTTTCAGCACTTAATTGAGTGTCACTTTGACCGATCCCAATGAACCATTGTCACCCACTCTCCTGCACTTTTTAACACCTATTTCCAGATGAACAAACATATTATTTCTACTCTAGGTATCACATAGATTATAATTTCCCTTAATTCTCATCAACTCCACATAGTAACAGAGTATCAGATACCCAAAACCCCTCCTAGTTAATTATGAAAAAAGTGACAGATACTGTTGTGTTCAAATATTCCTTCCCATAGACCAAACATGTACACTCAATACAATATCATCCTAATTTATGACTTGGTACATCTAGTCTTCTGTTTTATTCCTTTACAGCTGCATTTGGTTGCAATATAAGAGAATGCTGTCAAATTATTGCAGGATATTTTGTAACAAATAAGCCATGGGAAGACCACTTTCAATGGATATAGAGAATACAGTGATGATTCCGTTTCTCTCATCAATTAATCTGTAAAATATACAATTCAAAGTCTTTTATGGATAGCCATTCCAGCAAATTTACTCAACAACTAAATACATGGAAAAAGTAAAGGAATCCATAAATATTGATTTATGGAAAAAGTGGTAAATGTTGGTTGTTTTAGGATTCTTGTTGGCTACTATGTCACATGAGCTTTAGATGTGAATATCCAGTGCCTAAAACTCAAATAAGAAAAAAGATGGTGATCTTATTGTACCTCAACTTTCCTGGGATCCCTGAGCTTGCATCTGGAAGAACAACCCAGGCATCCTCCATGGTATGTCGTGAACCCTTATCCTCTGCTGCATCTGCTTCAATAAGTGTGAATTGATGAGAAGGTTCTATTTGATCACTTGTGCTATTTGAACTATGATTATTTTCCACTGAGCTATTGTTCTCCTCTGTCTGTTTGTTTCCTGTGTGAGATTCAACACGAAATTGACAATCAACCTCTGTAATTCCCTTTGTTGCGATTAATTTCTGTTCACTTGCAGACAAATCAACAGTGTCTTGACTCTCTTTATTTCCTTTGTCTACATCAGCCTCCCTAGAGCTGTCATCTCTAAAATTTCCTTCATTAGCACTTGATTCCTCTTTTAAGGTTTGGCCTCCATCTTTTTTCAACTTCTTTGCTTCTGGGGAAGTACTACCAATTATATCACAGCTTCGTTTTTTGTCCATCACTGTGCCATCAATATTTTCGCTTTTGACCTTTAGTTCAATAGATTCACTCATTGTCCCAGTGAGACCTAGGACAGTACTGCAATCTGAAGTATTAAGGCCTAGGAGACTCGGACTGTTATCCTGAAAACAAAGTAAAATCACAAAAGTAAACCAAGATTGTATGTTACAGTATTAAAAATAAAAGAGGAATAGAAGCAATTATGAAGTCTCCAAATTGATCAACAACTGGCAATGTCCAAGAAACACAATCCAGATAGATATTTGTATGAACTTCAACAACATTCTTACAAAGGTGTCATGAACTTTTTTGGACCATATCACAAAATTTAAATTAACCAAAGAAAAATTACAAATAAAGGGCTATGGTTGCATGCATGCACACTTTTAGTACTCATAATTGACTAAATAAATATCTTAGTAAATGCCAAATCATAATTGACTGAATAAAGATCTTAGTAAATGCCAAATTGACGCATTTCAATATATTTTAAAAAGCCAACAGAAAACGTTTTAGCAGAACGAATAGAGTTATCACCTCTACTTCAATAAGGCTGAAATTGATGTTAGATGATATAAGCAGAGCAAGAGCAGTAGATAGATATCTTCTAAATGCAATGTTCCACCAAGGTTCCGGGACGAGGGGGCGAGGGAGCAAGGGGGCACGGGAGCGGCCTATGCAAAAGCTCCCTACCATTTTTTAGGAAATGTAGGGGAGCGTCAAGGTCTTAAAAATTTATAAATATAAAATATAATTTATTAATTGAGTCCACTATGACAATTTGATTTGAATTGAAAAGCT
>APFE031700516.1:0-14307 GCA_000404065.3 Pinus taeda | reverse complement strand
GGGGGGGGGGGGGCGAGTCCCCGTGGAACACTGTCTAAATGCAACAATATAAGTGGGATAATGCTCAAAAAAATTAAATTGTTTTAAACAGTAGAAAACCTGGCATGTATAATTTCTTGGAGAGGTGGCTTTAAATACTAATTGGCCAGTTACATTTATTTCACACCTAATACATAGTGATCTGTTAAAAGTAGATAAGATAAAATAAGATAATTATATCAATGTCCAACAAATGACCAGAAAAGTAGGTCAATGGGATTGTTGAATACAATGATGTCAACATAAGCAGGAGTACCAAAAGGTCTCCTATATAAAGAACAAGAAATAAAGTAGAAACATAAGATCTATATGCTAAAACGTGTAAAACATTCAACTCCAAGTGCAGGAAACTGCAGAAAGGAACCAGGGACTAGGTCATGATCCACTAAATCTATCTCTCCTAACACTCAAGGCTGAATGAAGAAAACTCAAAACAGAATGGTGGCCCTAGGGAGACTTGGGGGAAGATCTGGACTCTCTGTTGTACTGCTGCCAGGAAGACGTAATCCACCACTGGTGTCTAGGTGACCTTGGTTGCCTACTAGTAAAAGATCTTGTCTGGCAGTATCTCTTAATACTTCTGGAGAAGGGGAATGGTCCCTCAGGTTCACACTGATCTGGAATCTGAGATAATGCTACTATCAATCTGCCTCTTAGTGCCCCTAGCTGACAAGAGCACCAGAAAGGACATAATCCACTAAACAAAATCTGGTCAAGAAGGATTCTGGACAATATAGGCACAGATTCAAGGGCCTCATACATGTAAATGCTAGATATCTGTAATCTGAGCATTGAAAGAAACTGAAGAGTGTCTAGATTGCCTTGAATGGGCAATAAAATCTGCCACAGATCTCATAATAAATGGGGAAACGAAAGATTAAATGCTCCTCAATCCCAATCTCTCAAAGATGGCACAGTTGGCATATCCTATTTGATCAGTCAATCTCAATCCACAGTCTATGAGAGCCAACTCCGAATTGTCCCAAAGGGATCTGGAGGGTGTGCATCCAATGGCAAAGTGTGTACTTGGGCTGAACAATGAGTCCCATCCCCCATCACCATGAAGTGGTCAGCATAGAAAGTTGTCTTCGGGCATAACCCACCCTAAGGATTTATTCAAGTGATATATACATATTTCCTACAGAGATCCTCTTGAATGATTCTATTTGTCTCTTGATTGGTTGGTAGGAGGTAGCCAAGTGCACACAGGGATTATCTCAATCGAAACTAGTCCATCATAATACCAACCGAATCAAGGAGATCCGAGACTTTGGTGTACCAAAACTAGGGTTGAGACAAAGGATAGTTGCTACAATGGACTCTGACGAACAATAAGCCAAGTATGGATACGGGTCATGCCCCTCCATGGTATCAGTGAAGCTCCAAACATGATGTAGAAGAGAAACGAGGCCAAACATTGTCTCAAGTCAAAAAGGGTGAGCTCCAAACTATACAAGAATGATGGGCTGCGGAACTATCTACTTGGACCGAATGATGTAGTGAAGGAGGATAATTTGTACTCTTTCTACCAAAAACCAATCAAACTCTAGTAAACCAGGTCCCCATAGAACTGTGGACCAGAAAAGAGTGTCCATGAGTGACATCTTGGCTAATCTGTCCTAAAAATGAATCCGATAACAATGCCTCTTAGGCAAGGCCAAGTACCCATAGCCCTTGTAAATTTGAGGTTGAACCACATGTTGCAAACTGAAGAGAGGTCATGTGAATAGTACCCCCAAATAAGTAGAACAACTGGTGATCTCCATCTCCTCTCCTTTGAAAAAGAAATGGTGATCTAGATCAGAGAGGATCTTCTTTGATGCATTGAAGATCATGAACTTGGTTTTAGCTGGGTTGACCATCAACTAATGAAGGTCACAGAAAATGACCAGGGCATCTAGCTGTAGCTACAATCCGTCTGGGGATGAGGTTAGAAGGACCATATCATCTGCAAACATCAAGATAGAAATCAATACATGGTGTAGAAGGAAACGATCACCTTCCTGGATGTGCTCATGCAAGGACTCTAGCTCATCAATGTAGATCCCAAATAGTGTGGGGGGGTAAGGGCAACCCTGTTTTACCCCGATAGTGCTCTAAATAAAATTTGATAGCTTGTGTGTTGTGCATGGACAACCAAGGACTGACTCGTATAAACACACAATGAATAACAAAAGGATCCTGAGATCCAAATGTCTCCAAGTCTCCATGGGGACAGAGTCAAACAATTTCCATAGCCTACAAAAGAACAATAAACTTTCAAAGAGCGATGTCAAGCTTACTCAATGTTGAGAAATGGTACCAAAGAAGTGTTTCCTAGTGCTTTGTGCCTAGCCTGGGAAAAGTGGTAAAGTGAACCCCTTGTGAAAAAGTGACTTTATTTATAAAGAGATTTTATAAAACTACAAAGTGGTTTTTTCTATTTAATTACTAAAATTGACTTTATAAAGTTTGAGTGACTTAAGTGATTTTAGAAAGTGGCCTTTTCTAAAAGTGACTTAAGTCATCTCAATGATAGATTAAGTCACAACCATTGATCTTGAGATGGCAAGATTTAATCTTGGCCATTGAGAACAAGGGTTAGTGATTTTAGTAATTAATGAGTTTATAAAAGCAGAAAGGGGAGTGAAGACGTAGAATTTTTATTTTTTCTTCATGAGATTTGGAGAAGAGGGGGAGAACCAAGGAAGAAGCTTAACAGAGAAGGGCAAAGTACAACACGTACAGCAGTAAAGATAGCAGCCAAGTAGCAAAAATTCCAAGGCAAAGAACAGGCATGGAATTCAAGGCAAAGAACAGGCATGGAATTCAAGGCAAGGACAGCATGATCTTCGAAGCAACCAGGCTGCATTTATTACAGACAGGAGGCATGAAATTTGAGGTTGTTCGAGGGTGGCTGAGCACTGTTTTTTGAGGTTGTTAGAACTTGAAATTTGAGGCAATTTGAGCCTTGAAATTAAAGGCAACCTATGGGCATGAATTTCTAGGAGCAATCTATGTGTGAGTATTATTTTTTGAGTGTGAAGGGCACGAAAATCAAGGCAACCAGTTCAGGAATTCAAGGAACAGTTACAACACTTTCTC
This sequence comes from Pinus taeda, assembly GCA_000404065.3. Taxonomy (NCBI): domain Eukaryota; kingdom Viridiplantae; phylum Streptophyta; class Pinopsida; order Pinales; family Pinaceae; genus Pinus; species Pinus taeda. The sequence goes on along the minus strand of APFE031700516.1, from coordinate 11,184 downwards.
CGAGGAAATTTTGGGCACAAATTTCAAGGGAGATAAGCAGATTTAATTGCTATTAATTAATGCTGTAAAATTCTCTAGCAAGAAATTAAATTATCTCTTCCTCACTGGTTTTTCCAGGGTCAGTTTGACCAAAAATATTGTGTCTAAATTTTATGCATGCATATGTGATTTCTCAGAAAATGTGAAATTAGAGTAGATTTGTGCGTTTCATTTTGAGATTTTAAATTCTAGTTCAGATCAGCATTAAACTTGAAACTGGGGAGGGATCTACAGGTGCAATTTTTCCTACACTCAATGGCCCTGAGTATAAAGATCAATAGTCTAGTGCTCAGGTCAAAATCCAACCCATCCTCTCGCTCTAAGTTGCCTCCGCTCATGCTCCCTAGAGAGATACAGGTGGAGGGATGTAGCATAAACCTTTGAGAATGTGTGACCTGCCACAATTATCCTGTAATTATTGCAGTCTAAACAGGGTCCCAATATGTGTATCGAGTGTTAAGAATTAACATGAGCAAGACAAGACAAGCAAATGGCAGAAAAAACCTTCAGTCATTCTCTTACTTTATATTGATCTCAAGATATGAATTTATAAATTTATAATACATGAAAAGACCATTCTAGATATAGATCTCACTAAAAACTCATCAGACGATCATGACAACACCTCATCAAAGATAAGGTTTACAAATCATAACAATTGTGTTCTCAAACTTTGTGATTTATCTAGGACTCAACAGTCTAAACATCCCCCCCCCCCCCCCCCCCCCCCCCCTTTAATCACAAGTCTGTATGATTGTACCAATTATTTTTGTTATCTTCAATCTGAAGCTACTGAACTGATCTCCAATGAAGATATGCCTGAGAAACCACCAACAGCTGGAAGTGAACAGCTGCTATGTCTAAGCATTCCCATCCTTTATGATTATCATTAATTTTGATTGATTTGAGAAGACCAATTGTTATGCTGGAATTCCCAAATGTTGATTGGATTTTAATTGACTTCAATTCTTGAAGACCGATCTCTGATATTCCCCCCTGATAGGTGCAAAGTGAGAAGTTTTTCAACACTTCATTCTGGAAATGATCCAAATTGGGGCTTTGGATTCTATAAGTGGTGGTTTTGTCGTTTTACCACTAACATTCATTTCATCTAGTGCCTTTTTTGGCTGACCGCTAACCATCTTCCATGGATATTGGTGGTTTATGGTTTACAACTAACCATCTTCCATGAATATTGGTAGTTTATGGTTTACCACTAACCAATCTGCTTTGAATAATATGGTGTTTTTTGGATGACCAGTAATCGATCTGCCTTCAATAATGTGGTGGTTTATGGATGACCACTAACCAATCTACTTTGAATAATGTGGTGGTTTTTGCATTACCACTAATAGTCTTCACTTCATCAATTTACTCCGCACTTTAAAGGTGGAGGAGAGGTTCTTTTATAATTGTGTTGAAATTTTGATGTTCTGTGTTGTAACATTTACTTGTTACAAAACTTCTTTCTGCTGCAATATCAGTTAAGCAATTGTAGATAGAACATAAACCAAATGCACAATAGAAAACAATCAAGAACAAAATGAGACACGGAGATTTAGGTCCAATGACCAGGGGAAAACCCCACAAGGGGAAAACCCAACCAGATTCTTCCTCTATTAGATATCAATTGTTCAGCAGAGATACAGAGTACAATGAGAGATCAAGAGAATGAGTAAGTTCACCCAAATCTGAACAAGTTGGAGCATAAAGATCATTGGTAGCAGCAATAGATGCAAACACTGAATCAACCTTCCCTTCAATTGAATCAACACTGAATCAACCTTAGCTCACCTGGCAATCTTCTTCAAGTCTCACCAACTCTCTCTCTCAAGTTCAAATTCTTCTTTCACAACGCACAAGTAGTAAGGAGAGATGATATGAGACACACATATATAGGAGGTGTGACGAATTCATGCCATAAAGGAGGTACAACTCGCATGCCATGAGGTAGGTGCAATGCATGTCTTTTTGGGAAGAGTAACTTATGTCATTATGGAGATGCAACGCATGCCTTAGAGAAGTGTAACTTATGCCATTAAGGAGAGGCAACACATGCCTTAGAGAAGTGTAACTTATGCCATTAAGGAGAGTCATCATTTTAGGAGAGAAACATATGACTTAAATGAGGAGAGTGTAACATATGCATTAATGAGAGTGTAAGGGGAATCTTTCATGACATGCCTTTAATGAGTGTGTAAGAGAGAGCGTAACATAGTGTTATGTGAGTCATCAAGGAGAGAGGTGTGAAGTGATTGAGTGTCATGAAGGAAAGGGGACTTGAATTACCTTTTTGATAATAATGATAATATTGATGATTAAGTCGAAATTGAACTATTAGGATTGATTAATGATAAGTTAGGTGATTTTCCATCAACTATACTTGATTACCAATTGATGCAAGGTGATTTACTACTTTTGGAAAGTCATACTTGAGTTGTTAGACATGACTTTCTAATTTTAGAAAGTCACTCAAGATCAGAAATGAGTTTTTATTTAAGGAAATTCATCCCTAAGCTGCCAATTTTCGACATTGTGCTCTCCCCCTTTAGGTGTGGAGAGTACCTATTTGAATTTAGAGAATATATAGAATTAGATCTGGGTCATGCCCAAAATCATCTGGCACAATTGCATGATAGCTTCTTTCTTTTGCCTTTTCTTCTTTTTTCAATGCCTTTACCTCTATTTTGACTAGGTGGCACTATTAACGTAGCTTTGTTACTTGTGGATTCCATCTCCAAGAATTGGCCTTCTTCTGCTTTTGACATTTTACTGATAAGTGATTTGTCTTCCCACAATGAAGACAAGGGAGGAGATTAAAACATTATATCTCCATGTGACCAACTCTTTGACAATGTTGGCATTTTTTTTTCAAAATTCTGGATAGCTTCAAGAAATCCTATGCTCACAAATTGAAATATTTTGGAGTAATCAGGAATATGCAAGTTGTTTCCATTGTCATGCCCCAATCCATGTCGATTATTGTTGAATAATATCTGTTCCCAAGGTCAAACAAACATCTTGGAAAGACCATTCCATTGTTTCTTTGCATCTTCACGTGTGTTGTTGTTGTTGTCGTCGTCATTTTGTGATTCTTCTTGTGACTCGTCTTCATTCATTGTTACCTTCATCAATTCACTACATGATTCCATCAAGTCCTTTTTATCAAATGAGAATAAACTATTCATTTGTTGCACATGTTGAATCAAAATTTTGGATAAGATATTTTGTATCATATGTTGCATCAATCTTCTCTAGTAGCTCCTCCGTGTCAACTTGCATCAACATTCTAGATGAGTTCATCTGTACCACAAATTGCATTACCTTTATGTGTAAGGTCCTACCTGCCACAAATTGCATCTACCTTATTAGCTTTAGATGTTATATCATCAAGTTGATCTTGCTTTTCCCTTAATTTTATCTTAAGTGCATCAACCAATGTTTCATACCTATATCACTTTGAAGATTATTTTCAGACTATAGTGTATCAACCATGTGCTTTAATTTGATTTTGCAATTCCTGGTTGTACTCCTGCAAATTCTTGATTTCTTGAAATGCATTTTGTAAATGCTTTCCTCCTTTACCCATTTTCCTCATGCTCACTTGTCATGCTTGCTTGATGAAGTGCTTATGTGTCATGCTCGTTTGAAAGTGCTTCTATTATATTAGGCTCACTTGATTTTTATGTCACGTTAGGGTGTCGAGTACTACCTATCAAACGCCTTAAAGGGTGATTACAATGACTTGATTTTCAACCTTCTTATTCAATTTCAAGCATGTCTTGATGATAACTTTCACACTAAAATTTGAAAGGGTTTGGAACTTTACCTTTTGTACATTTGAATGATTTATCCTTCAATTTTGACAATATAATGATAAATTCGATTTGAATGCCTTGTTATTCCGTGTGTGTGCCAAATTTCAATTATATACCAAAACTAGACACCAACAAAAGTGTCACACATCCAAAAAAAGCATACATAACCACAAATATCCTCAGACCTCCTTATTCAATTTTGATCGGATCTAAGACATAATCACTACACCAAAAAGTTCTCTTTATTATATCGGATTCAATGAGCTCTTTGCACTTAAGAGCAATAATTATCTCTTTTACACCACATTTTAGCAAAGGCTATAATCAACTTTTACACTTGAGATTGCTATTTTCAAGGGATTTTTTCAAAATGTGTTAATAATAATTGTAACATTTTGAAGACAATTGAACCAAGTCTATGCCATACACTCTTAAAACTTCACCTATACTTTTCTTATGCCTTTTGAAAAGAAAGGAATAAAATACTTAAATTATGTCATCAAGCAATTGTTGTATGCTAACCACTTGAATATGCTAGAGTTTACCTCTATCATTGCAACGAAGGACCCCACCTGAGGCGTATATCTTTAAAACCAGATTTTAAAGATGGTGATGCTTTTGCCATTGTTAAAGAAAAAGAGAGCAATGTTAGGGAGCCATTTTGTTGTTACTTTTTATTGAAAAATGTAATAAGTTCGATCTTCATAATTATCATTGTACTTGTATCATTATGTATTCCATATAAAAGAAAAAAGAAGAAAAAGAAACTATTATTATTATTATTATTATTTTTCTAGTTAAAGCATGTCCTTCATGCTTCTAGGGTTTATTGAGTCAAAAGAAAATTTGTCATGTGTCAAAGACCCATTTGGACTATTTGTAAGAAAAAGAAAAATTGTATTTTGAGTCAAAAGAGTCATTTTGTCACCCACGAGACCAAGTTGGCCCTCCAGATGGACAAGTCAGCCTGCCCATAAGTTGTGTCTTTTCATATGGTCGAAATGTTAGAAAATGTAAAGTGGCAGCTTATTAATTATTATTTTCCTTGACATAAATATTTGCTTGTGAACTTTGTTAATCTTCTTTATGTTCTTTAGTTAGATCTTTTCATCAAACAAATATCAAGAATGAAACAGCAACAACAAAGGACACAGAAATTAGGCTCTCAGCGAGGACAAAACCCCTCCACAGGGAAACCCAGAAAACTATTCTCTTCTTATAGAATCTACTTCAAATGAGACACAAATACCCAAACCCTAGACCAAGTCCTCCAAGTACCAAGTCAGCCCTCCAACAAGTCCTTCCTTAATTCTACACCAGTCAACTTCAACCTGCAACTTCGACTTGCCAACTTCAATATTGCAACTTGTCCTGCAACTTCGACCTTGTAGATTCAGCCTTGTAGTTGCTATAGAAACCCTAATTCAGTGTTCCTCCTAAGACCTTCCTAGAGCAAGACAGCTCCTCCCAAGGTCAATGAGGTCAAAATAGAGCATTCTTCCTTCCAGCGACAAGATATTGCACTTCGTCCTCCTACAACTCAGACCTGCAATTTCGGCCTCTCTTTGCAGCACCAAAAACCCTAGAACTTCGCACGTGTGAGAGAGATAGAGCCTAGAAACAAGATTTTTCGTCCTTTCTTTCTTCTTCTAGACTTCCGCTATCTTCTTCTCCAGACTCCTGCTTCCCAGCTTCAGATCGAACATTTTTCTTGAGATCGAACTTGTGGATGAATGAGACACAAATGATGTCGAACTGCTTCTTTATATAGCCTTTCCAAGGGGTTGAATTCCCTCCTTTAGACCAACTTGAACCTGTCAGGGCCAACTTGTACTTTTGGAGTTTCCAGGACTTTCTAAACTCAAAATAAATTAGTTTTTCAATTACATTTTACCCGGAAGGGTCTTATAAACATGATGTTGACTCCTTTGACTCATGACAATAAATCATAAGACCTAACAAACCCTAGAAGCATGGAGAGCATGCTTTTACCTAGAAGACCATCAATAATGAGCATGAAACCCATGCTTTAATAATAATAACTTTTTCTTTTCTACTCTTGTTTGTTACATAGGATACATATTGAAATGAGTACAACAAAAATTATGAAGACCGAAACTAATTACATTTTCAACACTCCCCCTTAACTAGGAAGGTATTCATAATCATACAACCATACAACATCATTCTCAAACTGTAGAGTTCTCATAAGAAGAGTAGGATTGAAAATCCAACTGTGAGCATCATTAGCATGACCAGCACTGTCTCTGAGGCCTAACTAGACAAGCTCTACTTTAATCAAGAGCATTACGCTGGGAGGTTTTACGTGTGATATCACACTACCTCTACAAGACACATACCCCATCTGGATGTCCACAAGGTATGTCCTTTAAGGACTATTCTTATCTTGGATCTCCAATCCTAAGTCCTCAAAGAATATTGGTCCACTTCGACCACTCCTCTTGGATACCAGTCACATCTTCAAAGAATGTCGGTACCTTTCCTTTCTTGCATGCTTTATCCTCAAGGAAACCACAGATGCTTATTCAATCCTCCGCTAATCTCTCTCCATCACTTGAAGAAGAGAATGTGTGTGTGATGTCCAACATCACTCCCTCTCAACTAGAAAGGATATCCCTATTCTCCTTTTAACTTGAAAAAAGAACCTTGCTCCTATTCAAGGAGACTACTTTGCTTCCTCTCAAAAACCAAAGGAGATTTCAAACTTACTTATAACAGCGGGAGCCAACACCACAAACCTTATGGCTTGTCTTCATGAGAGTATTAGCTATTTGATCTTCATAGTTACATGGCTTCCTCTTTCCTTTGCCGCTTATACTTCCTTTCGAGGTAATCATGGAACCATCTTCTCTCTTCAATCTGTGGCAAGATCCAGGTCATTCTTCTTTCTCCTCACTTCCGTCTTCGTTGTCATAGATGAAGGCATTATATTTTAGCCTTTCCAAACTTGAAGTTGATCATAGCTTCCTCATGAAAGTGATTTCCTTTGACCTTCAAGTTATCTTTTGGCACAACTACGTTTCCATCCCAAGATGGACACATCTTGACTTCATAGTTGCCAGGTACCATATGTTGAGTTTCTCAACATTCTCCATACATTTCCATACAATTGAACTTGCCTCAATTGTCATCATGTATTCTTGCAATATTCTTCCATGTAGCAAAATAATATGTTAACCAGATAACCAACAATAATGAAAATCAAAATTACCTCATCATGATGACCTTTTCGTTCCATCAACATCCTCATGGTCCATCTCCATATGAATCTTCCTTCTTGCATCAAAGTGCCCAAGGATCAAACTTGATTACCAAGTTATAACTTTTTCTTCCGAAGATTATACTAGATGTTAATCATTATTTTACATATTCTAGAGAAAGTCTTAATCTTTTATACATCCTTAAGTAAGTCAAATTCTTTCTTTTAAACATCATACTAAACATGTTACAAGATTTTATTCACGTGAATCTTATCCAAGAGTCACTTTCAATGTGCATTCCTATGCTTCTTATTCCATCATCTAGCTATATGTCTCATAATGAGCCAGCAACCTGATCAATTGCATTCCTTCATCCCTTTAACAATATTGTTTCCACATTACATGGAATGTATACTAACTTTGTCATAGTGCTTCTGCCCAAGAACCTTCCATAATGATGGTTCTTCCAAGATCATAATGATCCATCTAAGCAAGATGACTATCTCTAACATAATGTTAGATAATGCCTAGATGAACAATATGTAAAATGCTCTATCTATCTATTTTAAAGACTAGATGATTACTGCAAAGCAACTTAACCAAGTAGACTCTACATATGCTACTACCACATGCTTCTTTCTATGATGCTATTATAAAACCGAAACTCTTCTAAAGTAAACAACAAAAAATATTATCTAAAGGAAAGACCAACTTTACCAAGAACTTGACAAGCAAGATGCCTTCTTTAATAGTAGATATCTTTCACATCTTCTTTCGTTGGCTTCTTCTCAGGTTCTCATGTTTCCTCAGCTATGTGAGCCTCGCTTCTTTCCTTTCTCTTATTGTTCTGTTGACTTGGACAATCCCTTTTTTAGGTCCATGTTCATTGCATTTAAAGCAATGAACCTTGGACATACTTTTCTTCTTGAACTTTCCAAATTTTCCTTTCTTCAGCTTCTTAGCTAGAAAAGCTTGAGACTGCTCATCTAATCCAATGTCATCTTTTACCTTGATCCTTGCTTCTTCCAAAATGCATTGACCCCATAACTCATTGAAGGGAGTTGAATCTTTCTTAGAGTATATGCTTGTTGCAAAGCTACTGCATTTCAATGGTAATGCATTTAACATACAATTAGTCATTTCTGAATCAAGGATTATTTCTCCAAGCCCTTGCAAGTCCTCATTAGAAAGGATGCCATGTCTTCATCCTTTATCTTCTTCATTTTGTATAGCTTATTCCGTAAAGACATCTTTTGTCCTGATGTACTCAGTGTGGAGTATAAGTTCACTAGCTTATCATACATAGCCTTGGAAGCTAACAAGTTTGCAACAAATGGAACAAGAGGATCCTTGATGGATTCAACTATGATCCTTTGTGCCCTTACTCCCCCCTTCTTGTACTTTGCTAGTTCTTGAGTCTAGTAATTGCTAGGTTCAGTAATTTCACCGGTAACATACTCCATTACCTCATGTTCAGTGAGTGCTAGGTCAATCCTTTTCTTCCATGCTAGGTAATTTGATGCTCCAACAAGTTTATTGCTCTCCTTGCATAAAGAACCCATATGACCTGTGGATTCAGACATGATGTAATAATACGATACTTACTTGATAACCAAGATTCTCCTCTTCCTTAATGATGTCTTAAACCTTTCTTGATGTCCTCAAAACCTTTGAAGAACCTTCAACAACGTCCTTGAAAAACAGCTTCCAAGATCCTTTTAATGCTTCCTTTAAAAGGTCTACCAATGAGTCTTCAACTAGATCCCTTCAAGAGATGATCCTTCTTGAGATCTTTGTCTTCAAGCTTTCCTTGAGATTTTTCTTTTTCCTTCCCCTTGACAAGTAATTCCTTCTAGTGTCCTTCCAGTTGCCTTCCTTGTTCACCTTAGCTCTAATCCCATGTTGGAAAATGCAAAGTGGTGTTAAAGAATGTAACTAGTGTCAGTTTTCATAATTATATTTGAGTCATGATGTAATGTATTTGTTAAAAGAAAGAAAAAGAAATTTTTATTATTAAAGAAATTGACTTATTAAAGCATGGGTTTCATGCTTGAGTCAATGGTTTTTAGGTTAAAGCCTCGATTGACGGATTCTAGGGTTTATGTCAAGTAACCTTGTCCATGTCATAATGTAAAAGACCCTTCTTGGGCTCTATTTGTCAAAGAAGAAATTTATTTTATTGTAAAATAGGTCAATTAGGCCTCCACCAAGTCGGTCTCAAACTGGACAAATCGGCCTAAACTGAGGGGCAGAAACTCCTATGTAAAGGCAGCAACATGACCTCATTTGACACTCTCACTCATCATGTTCAATCTGCAATTTCTTGGGCTAAGAAAAGGTGTGAAATTCAAGGGAAGAAGGAGAAAGGCTATAGAAGGAGAAGGAGGTCTATCTCAAGCATAAGAAGTCGAAATTCTCTCTCTCTCTCACACACGTGTGAAGTTGTCAGGTTGTTAGAGGGGCCGAAAACTGCAGTGCTAAAGTTGGGCCGAAATTTTGTAGCTGGGGGTCAAAGTTTTGTAGCTAGGAAGCCGAATTTCTAGGTTGTTGTTGGGTTGAAGCTGCTAATAAGAGACTACTAAATCATCTAGGAAGTTTGACTTGGTGGAGGAGGAAGGTTTGTAGGTCTCTCACACACGTGTGAAGTTGTCAGGTTGTTAGAGGGGCCGAAAACTGCAGTGCTAAAGTTGGGCCGAAATTTTGTAGCTGGGGGTCGAAGTTTTGTAGCTAGGAAGCTGAATTTCTAGGTTGTTGTTGGGTTGAAGCTGCTAATAAGAGACTACTAAATCATCTAGGAAGTTTGACTTGGTGGAGGAGGAAGGTTTGTAGGTCTAAGGTCTTGTTCTATCTCATTTTGAATCTACTAAAGGAAGAGTTTTTTACTAGGTTTTCCCCTATATAGGGGTTTTAGCCCTGGCTGAGTGCCTACATTAGGTGTCCCTGATCTTCATGTTTTTGCTTTGATGATTCCTTGATGACAAGAAGATAAAAGAAGAACTTAAAGAAGTTAATAGGAACATAATAATATCACAAGTAATTATCAACATAAGAAAATCTTTCTGCCTTTCTGATTTTCTAACATGGTATCAGAGCTAAGGTGAAAGAAGGAAAAAGAAGACATCCTGAAGATCTACTGAAAGGAGAATAAGGAGTTTCAAGGTTAGGTCACAAGGAGTCGAATAAGGAGTTTCAAGGTTAGGTCACAAGGAGTCGAAAAAGGAGTTTCAAGGTTGGGTCACAAGGAGTAGTAGATATCAATATGACGAACTCAATGAAGGCAGAAAATAAGCTAGAAGGAGCCTCCAACTACAGGTCATGGAAAAAGAGGATAGATCTTATCCTCGAAAAGCAAAAAGTATTGAATCTGATTCAAGGGAAAGTCAAGAAACCAACAGATGATGCAGAGAAAGAGAATTTTAGAGAATCTGAAATTGTAGCCATGAACCTAAATAGTGGATGGAGTAAAGGACAACTTAATTCCATACATTTCCAACATAGACTCCACTCAAGAAATGTATGAGGCTCTCTCCAAAATATTCACAATCAAGAACATTGGTCAAATAGCAAACCTCAAGAATGAACTAAGAATTGTTAAGATGACGAATGGTGATACCGTTTCATCATATTTTGTAAGAATTTCCATAATAAGAGATGAACTCCACACAATAGATGAAATGTGTTGAAATTTGGTACCAGAGGACAGGTGGTTCCTTAAGGCTTTGATCTTTGGCCTAGGGAAAAGTGTCCAAAAGAATTTAATTTTTCTCCTAAAGTGACTATAATTTTTATAAAGTTAAATCTAGTTTAAAAGTGACTTTAAGTGATAAAGTTACTAAAGTCTAATTTTAAAGTGACTTTTATAAAGTCAATGAAAAATTAAAAAGGAAAAGTGACTTTGGAAATAAATGACTAAGTGGGTCTTTATTAAAGTGGGTGAATTAAAAAATAGAAAGTGAGATTTAAATGTGCATTTAATCTCAGCCATTGATCTAAATCTATTTCAGCCATTGGATTTAGAGATCACCCAAAAGTCACTTGGATCACCCAAAAGTCACTTGGAGTTATATTAAGGGAGGAAAAAGAGGAAAAGATCACACATTCGATTC
>APFE031700512.1:106344-145318 GCA_000404065.3 Pinus taeda | reverse complement strand
AGCAAAAGCTACGGAGAACCTAAAGCTTGCCAAGAAGTTGAGGGCGGGATACTAATATATGCACCTTCATCTATGACTATGTTAAGTATAGGCATATTATAATATTGTACTATGATTTGGAAGGGCACATAAGGATGAAGATGATATCCTTCCAGTTGACTCCAATCAAAGGAAGTGACCATACTACTTGGAGGGGGTATCATGGGAATGAGAAGATTTCTCCCTTTTCTATGGAAATGGGAGAAATTCTCCTCTATCTTGTGCGAATGGGAGGATTTTCCCCTTCTTTCATGGGAATGGGAGGATTGCTCCCTTGTTCTATAGGAACAGGAGAAGTGCTCCCCTCTATTGTGTGAATGGGAGGATTTCCCCCTTATGTCATGGCAACGAGAGGATTTCCCCCTATGTCATTGGAATGGGAGGATTGCCCCCTCGTTCATTAGAACCTGAATAAATGAGAAGAAGCTGAGTGGTATGAGATTCACTTTCTACAAGAAAGGTACGATCAACAGACGGTGTAATCAAGTCAACCATGTTCTCTAGCAATGGTTGGTTGGGAACTAACTCATGGGATTCAAGTTCAGAGAGAGTGGGATTGACTATAGATGGATTCTGATCAATCACTTCATCAACTAGTGGAGGATTAGGGGAAAGCTTTTGGTAGCAAGTTGGAAGTTGCAGTTGAGAAAAAATAATATTTCCTAACAATTTGGATGCCTCATCCATATAGGGACAAAGGTGAATTGGATGATTCCCTTCACATAACTTATAGGGAAACTTAACTTTAACCTTCTTTACGTGAGACTTATGTTCACTAGTCAACGGTTTTTCACCAGCATGATCTCCAGAAGCTGGCGAGAAAGGCCTATGTGAGCCTATTGACCACACGTATAGTACCTTGGGAATACCAGGACAATATCTAAGAAGATGGTCACCTTTACATAACTTGCAAGGGAATTTAACTTTGTGGGGTTGATTTGAAGGTTACTCCATACTAGTTGCATTGGTAGCAATGGTTGCTTGGTTGCACCCCTTCTTATTTTTCTTATTTTTCTTCATCCTCTTCTTCTTCTTCTTAGGTTTGGTTACTAAAATTAAGACTTTCACCCGGAGAGGAGAAAGAAAAGGATGAAGAAACAACAAGTGAAGAAGTTAAAGGGTCAACTTTAGGATCAACTTAAGGTTGATGTTGTTTAGGTGGAGGATTACTTGGTTGAAAAGTAGTTTGGACATTCAGAACCAAAGAGGTCGAAAATAACCAAACTAAAAAACCAATGGTAAATCTAGGAAGGGACAATGTTTCCATATAAGGAGCACCAATATTTCCAAAAGGAGGAAAAGGACTAGGATTCCCATCATAGGGGTTTCCTTGACTTGTGGACTTAGGAAATGTTGTCATTAGTATCAACCTAAGATCCACTAAGGAGTTGTTCTGCAGTCAAATAATTGATTTTAGAAATTAAAGACACAAATAAAACAAAGGGGTGACTAGGCAAATAAGGATTACCAAGTCACTGTGAACTACAATATACCACCTTGGTAAACCAAGGATTTACATACATGCAAGAAATCTCCTTGAATTCTATGTTCAATGTATCACAATATATAAGGCGGTCAACTCGATTACTTATGGCAAGATAGCAACCTAGTAGTGACTTCTAAAATATACCGAGAGGTACATGGAAGCGCAATCCATAATAGTGTTGTCTAATGTGTAACTGTTCGATGAGAGCATTCCATATACTTATCATGCGTGGAGCACCATCCGATATACCTGAAGATACGTGGAGAACGATCCTATACACTTACGTAAGTGGAACGAGATATCACCCATGCATTGTGACACTGACAAAAAATGACAACTCATATGTTTAAAGATGTTAGAACACATCTCTAGCCTAGACCTCTAAATTTGTCATTAAGTTTCTAATGCCCTCAGGTTAATTGAGTGAATTTTAGAGTTTACCTTGAATTATGTTTCGATTTCAACGCTCAAAACTTGATGTCGCCTGAACATACCTATGATGAAACTAATATGATAAAAAGAAACTTTTTTATTTTCCTTTTAACAATTAAAATCCTAACTCAGTAGGAGAAGAAATAAATCAACAATGCAACAAACAATGATGCAAAAATCACTCTCCTCAACTTAACTATTCCAATCAAAATTAAAGCCCTATATGCAATCAAAATAATTGTTTTTATTTTCTTTTATTTTAATGTTTCAAATGCAAAGAGAAATATGAATGCAACTTGATTGTTGAAGAAAAGAAACCACACAGACATTAACTATAATGTAAAAGTTAATTTTAAAATTCAACAATCAATCTATGCATACAATCTCAAATTGACAAGAAGGAAGAAAGAACAAAATAAAATCTTATCAAAAAGGTGATGACACTCAGAGGTGATTTAATGCAAATTTCACACAATTTCACACAAGGGATTGGCTTTGCAGAGACAATGACAAACTCAAATACTCAAGAAAACATCATGAACCAAAGAAGATCAAAGAGAAAGGCAAGAAATACAAATTTATCTAGACGACCAGCATAGGTGCAATAGGGACACCAGTGCGTTGCAACATAGGTACAACACAGGAGCAAGTGCACTTCAATCTAGGTACAAGGAATCAACACAAGTTCAACACAAGAGAAAGTGCATTGCAGTTCAGGTACAAGGAATCAATGTAGGTGAATCACTGGAGAAAGTACACTACAGTGCATGCACAACAAATAGACAAGTGCATTGAAGTGCTCTATCTTAGAACAAGGAGTGTACTAGAGCAGTTTCAGTCAAAAGAAGACACAAGAAACACAACCAAGATCAATAAAGTGTTTTCCTAAGGTCAATCAATGTCTGAATGATTCATTCAAGGTCGCTTTGAGAGGTGAAAAAGTGTTAAGGTCAAGGAAACCACTAAGGGAAAATCAATCCCCAATGGAGTTGCCAATTCGTTATGCAGAATTTACGATTGCTAACAAAGGTGAATTCCCTAGACCTATTGGACTAGTCGAGAACAACAAAAGAAAAAAAAAAAGATAAAGTTTTACTTAAAGAATTTAGAGAATAGGAAAGAGGCCTACCTTGAATCTGTAGCAATATTTCTTTACCTCCTCAATTGTAATCTCCAATTGTAGCTCCAAATGTTATAATTAAAACTTGCACACACGAATAAAACAAGCAAAGGATCAACAACATCTATGTAGCATAATCTAACATCTATATGGCAATGAATCATCATGGAATTGAAATACATGAGTGCAAACATAACACAAAAATATGGAAAAACAAGATACTCTTTGTATTAATAGAAATAGGAGAGAGTTTACAACCATAAATAGTAGTTGATCTTGTAGATGCTTCCCAAGTTGACTTGTCCTTCCTTGTCACAAAGCACACCTCAATATCAACCTTGATGCATGAAGATAATGCCTCATTTAGGTTCAAGGAAACAACATAATGGTACAATCAATCTCCAAAAGCCAACCCAGATGTTATGGATGCCAGTAAATTTATAGGAGAAGTGTCGTAGTTTAAGATTTACCATTATGGGCTTGAGAACCACATATGATGGGAGGATGAGCTCAAGGGAAAAGAAATGAAGACTCCAAGGTAGGATTAGATAGGATGCAAGATCTTTATCCATGGTAAATGGTTAAAACAACCTTGGAAGCTTCTAGAAGAGGAAGCTTCATAATTAATTTTAATTCTCCCGAATTTCTAGAATCATTGTACCAGCATAAGGGAGCAACAGGTGCTGACCAATGAAATTGGACAAGGATGAAACTAGCGTTGAATGCAAGTGGCCAAGGAAGCAAGGTGTGTTGGGGCTAAAATCAATGTTTTTTATCAATTTATCCCTAAAACTCAGACATTTTGGAGAGGTCATGCTTAGGGCTTTGTGAAGGGATGATGACAACATGTTCATGGATATTGATTGATCTGATTGGTAGGCCTAATGACCATATGTAAAAAAATGGCCTATAAAAATCTGGTCAAATATAATGAAGACATCATGTAAGTTATATTTCAGCACTTTAGTCCTCTCATAACAAAACCAATCTAGGACAGAAGGCCCAACATTCAAAAGGAAATGCAACGCATCCCTCCCCTAATCTCTACAGAGAAAAATGCTTTACTTCTAAGGGAAATTACATTTCAAGAAGTGGAAGAGGTGGTCACAAATATGCCAAGAGATAAAGCTCTCAGCGTGGATGGTTTCACATTAGATAATTTTCGATCATGTTGGGCTATTGTGGGAAAGGATGCCTTATAAGTAGTATAAAATTCATGTTCCTATGCCTCTCTTCTTATTGAAAATTGGCAAGTCATGGATGAATTTCCTTAAATAAAAACTCATTTATGACATTTTTGGAGTGACTTTCTAAAATTATAAATTCATATCTAGCATCTCAAGTATGACTTCCGAAATATAGTAAATCACCTTGCATCAATTGGTAATCATGTATAGTTGATATAAAATAACTTAATGTATCGTTAATCAATTATACTAGTTCAATTTCAACTTAATCATCATCATCATCATCATCATTATTATTAAAAGAAAATTCAAGTCCCCTTTCCCTCATGAGACTCAATCACTTCGCACCTCTCTCCTTGATGACTCACATAACACTATGTTACACTCTCTCTTACACACTCATTAAAGGCATGTCATGAAAGATTCCTCTTACACTCTCATTAATGCATATGTTACACTCTCCTCATTTAAGTGACATGTTTCTCTCATAAAATGATGACACTTCTTAATGGAAT
This sequence comes from Pinus taeda, assembly GCA_000404065.3. Lineage (NCBI taxonomy): Eukaryota > Viridiplantae > Streptophyta > Pinopsida > Pinales > Pinaceae > Pinus > Pinus taeda. Next base: position 140,539 of record APFE031700512.1, on the reverse strand, counting down.
AAGTTGCACTTTTCTAAGGCATGTGTTGCCTCTCCTTAATGAAAAAAGTTACACTTCTCTAAGGCATGTGTTGACTCTCATTAATGGCATAAGTTACTCTTCCCAAAAAGGCATGTGTTGCACCCACCTCATGGCATGAGAATTTTACCTCCTTTATGGTATGAATTCATTGCTCTTCCTCTATATATATGTATGTCTCAACCCATCTCTCCTTACTACTTATGTGTTGTGAAAGAATAATCCAAACTTGAGAGAGAGGCTTGGAGAGACTTGAAGAACATTGTGATATAGTGACTTGGAGAGTAAGAGCAAGACTTGGTGAGCCAAGGTTGATACAGTGTTTTAGTGTTGATTCAGATGAAGGGAAGGTTGATTCAGTGTTTGCATCTACTTCTACTACTAGTGATATGTATGATTAAGCTTGTTCATATTTGGGTGAACTTACTCATTCTCTTGATCTCTCATTTTACTCTATATCTCTACTGAAAAACTGATATTGATATCAAATAAAAGAAGAATCTAGTTCGGTTTTCCCCTTGTGGGGTTTTTCCCTGGTCATTAGACCTAAATTCTCTATCTCATTTTGTTCTTGGTTGTATTAATTTTTGAATTTGGTTTATGTTCTATAAAAAAATTCTTAATTGATATTGCAACAAAAAAAAGTTTTGTAATAACTAATTGTTATAATAGAACATCAAAATTTCAACATGGTATCAGAATTTTGGTGAAGATAATCCCACGAAGATAAGAGCCATCATTCCTTTGAAGATATAGTTCTTACTGTTGAAATTTATTTGACTTGAGCAAGATGTCTTCTTCTTCAAGAATGAAGAAAGCAAGCTTAATGATGTTTCGAATTTTGGTCCATGGAAGGAAAGATTAGACATTACTCTTGAAGAACATGATATACTGGAATATATGGAATGCGAGGTAGCAGAACCACTAGAAAATTTAAATGTTTTTTTCAATGCCAGATATAAGGGAGAATTCAAGACTAAGGATATTATCTTTGATTCTCTTGGAGACCATCTCATCACCTCTATCTCCAAGTTGAAGAAATCTAAGGAAATGTATGACAAGATGCTTGTAATGTATCAAGTAAACTGTTAACGCTCAGGTTGACCCTTGGCTCCTTAAGGGATGCGGCCGAGGTAACCCCAAACCAGTCTTTGGACTCCAGGTCCTAGCCTACCTGCAATCAGAGAGGGCTCTCTCTTCGTAATTTAGCTTTGTTTAGGGTGATTTTAGGCTAGTTATTGAGTACAAGGGGTTTTGTTTGTGTTTTAGTGGGAAGGAGGATGGTTTCAAGTAGAGAGGCAATGCATAGTGTGATAAGTTTCAAACCATTGGGCATGGAGTCAGGGAGTAGGACTACTGGTGCGTTTTCTTGGTCACAAGAGGAATATGGAGCAGGATAGCTGCTCATGAAACAATCATTCAAGCTAAAGAGATGGATTGAAAGGTTAAGGAATGAGAGGCAACAAAGAATCTCTCATTCAGCATAACAGAAGGAAGGTGAAAGAGCTCTATCTAGGAGCAGTCAAAAATCCCTAGATAACTGCCAAACATGGGTGAAGTCGAGGAAATATGAGCAAAAGGGAATTCATATTCATTACCAATTCAGATGAAAAAATAAAGAAACAGCAGACCTTGAGCATAGAATGCAACCAAGCAAGTTCTAAGCTAATCTTTATTTCTACTATTTAGATGGTGATACATGTATAATATGAGCATATATCATTGAAAATAGAGGTGAGAGGTACTTATTGAGTCATGTTGCAGCACTAGAATTCCATAATTCACCCTTCAAACATTAAAAACAAAACACACAGTCCATTCTCCAAGCTTTCAGTAGTCTTTGATTAAGGAAAACATATCAGATATACAGAACGAGTCTCTCCTGGAGTGTATCAACCGATTCCCCTTTTAAAACTGTCTATAGGGTGGTTTATAAAGAAAAAATATTTACAGACTTCCCTTGAACAGGTTTCAAGGGGGAAAAATATCTCTAAAGCAGATCTAAAAGAGATCTGTGTAGTAATTGTCTTCAATTCAAAGTTGTGCTGGAAATAAATGCAACAAAATATCCAAAAGAGCTGCGCTGGGGCAGCTGGCAACTCAAGTCATGCAACTAAGGGTTGCGCATGAGAGAGTAGCCTCAAAAATGGGTGAACAATGGTCCTTGAGCCGTGTGCTGGCCTCATGGCCATAACTCTGTAATAACTGCGCATTAGGCCTGCAGCGCTGCCCTCAAATGTGGCTCGATACATTGTATTTTCAATAATTAGGCATTGAATCCTTTTGTCTGTGCTTTCAAGTGGTTTTAAGGTCCAAAACTGTGAGTTGTTGAGCCTTTAAGGATCAGAGCTGCTTTATTGACTTTGCTGGGGCCTTTTGATGTTCACATGCTTTGGAAAATAAATATCTTCCACTGAAAACCTTCACTAATACTCTCTGCCGCATCCTAATACACTTTGGCATGCATCTAGGCTCCTTCTTGACCTCCGAATGCCTTTGAACTGTTCAATCACCCATTTATGGCTGCTGCTCGGCCTTCTGCTACCTTTGGAGTCGTTATTGGCCCCTTTAATAACTACAATCATTTACATATTTCATCTCTGAACTGCTGATCATAGTTTGTACCATCCACCTATGATTATGCTGTGGAGGAATTGGCAGTATTGCCTTGCGGAGTATCAAATCTTTCACCAGAGTCCTTTCGCAAACTATTCTCCCTTCTATAACACTCCTTGGCACCCTGGAAAATTGTCCCCAATTTCTTTAAAGCTTTGGCTCGTGCATTCAATATATTTTTTGGAACAGTGCTATCTCTAAGAACAACATGGAAAACATGTAATAATGTCGATTCAATATCTGCGACATTTATTTTCCAAAGAGAACTAATCATTGCATCTTTGTTCTCCAGAAGATACGTTGATAGAACCTCCTCTTCTGCAGTACCACTCTCAAAATTTTGCTTCAATCCTTGCTGCATTTGCATTAAAGTAACGGCCCCTGATGCTGCTACAACTTGAGATTTGATGAGGTGCCCCTTATCGCGCACCCACTCTGCCAAAAAAGGCACCCCAACAAGAAATACATTCTTTCCAAGTTGCTTTGCTGCTTGCCTTGTATAAATGTATCTTATTGTGTGCAGCATAGGCTCGCCAAAAGCTGCATTGGACAGACGACGGACTTTTGCATTTTCCCAGTCCACAAATTCTTGTTTTCGCCCCTCAACATAGGGCTGAAGTCAGACTTTCAGTGTCTCCACAAGCTTCTCCTCCCTCTCTTTCTGCAAGGCCTTCATTTATACTTAACATTTTCAACATTTAGTTCTTGCCCATTCTCTGCCACATCAACTGAAGCCATTGAAGAGAGAGCAAGTTGCCCCACATAATCTTCAAAATAATCACTACCAAAGAGCATGCCAAAGACTGTAGCGGGATCCAACATTGATTCTTTTGACACTCCTGCCTTTCCATATTTGTCATATTCCTCACGTTGTTTAGGATCACTGAGAAATTGATACGCCTCTCCAAGTACCTAGAATTTATGATGCGCTTTAGGGTCATTTGGATTCTTGTTTGGATGAACTTGCTTTTCCTTGATATAATATGCTTTTTTGATCTCAGATGCTGAAGCATCGATGCTCACTCCTAGAAGTTCGTAATAGCCTGTGTCCTTGGCCATTCTTTAACTAACGAAAGAACGACATATCACAGCAGAGGGGAGTAACACGAAGAGGAGTCAAACTTCGCTGATGAGAGTAGACGAACATGTATTTCAGAACTTGTCCAGGGTGCGCCGAGGAGAAGATCTTGCATTTGGACGCACTCAGGGCCTGGAGCAATCTCAAAAATTGCTGAGGAAAGCATCACCCTTTGTATCTTTGGCGGGCATCACCCTTTGTATCTTTCGCGGGCACGGGAACCACATACAAATCAAACAAAAACAACCCTTTTCTTAAAAACAGGCGAAATGCCTTTATAACACGAAATTTCATCAAAAGATGGAGCTGGGCGGACACTGTGCAAATGGCCAAGGCCTAGGAAATCGGAGGTGTTTCCTTAGTGCTTTGAATTGTTTATAAGGCATCGAAAGGGGTCTGATAGCCTAAAAAGGAGGAATTTCCATGCATTTGAGGGATTTTCATGGTTTTTTGCATGATTTTTGGGATTTTCATGCCTTGGAAGGAGTCCAAGATGCATGAGAAGATGGTTTGAGGGGTGCAATGAGGGTTCTTACTAAGTTTCAGGAAAACTTAGTAATTCCCAAGCACACTTATGGTTATTTTTCAACCAGGGGGAGGGGATAAGTATATAGAGGAGTTATTTAACATAGTTTTAGTAGGGGAAGGGGAGATAGATAGGGAGTTACATAATAAAGTTAGCAGCAGTTAATATGAATTGTGACAAGAAAGCACTAAGTGTATAACTCTTAGGCTATAAAGGGAAAATAGGACTTGTAGAGGAAGTATGAACATTCCTTGAGTAAAGCAGATCTTTACCAAGGCAATTGATATGAAAAATGATGAGACTAAGAGATATCAAGCAGATCTTGACCTCTTTAGGGGAAGTTAGTGAGTGATTGAGGAAAGAGGAAGAAGGGGAAGTTAGGCATGCCTCGCTTGAGCTCCTCCAAATGGAAAACTGCCTTATGCTTGAGATGTGAATGGATATGACACTTGAAAACATGAAATGGATCACAAGCCATGATTCTGCAACCACAAAGCTACCTACCCGACCTACTTACCTAGCATTTTGTCTTCTTTTTGGTTTGGGTGCACTTGAACTAGCAAACCCAACTTTTCAAATTTTCTTTCAGCTATCCTCCTATATAAATCGATCCTTATCTCTTCTGAGGCTCAGATTAAGCTGATGAGCGACCTTGTTTCTCTACCTATTTACAAATCTGCCAAGATTAAGCTTGTTTGGACAGATGTTCATCTCTATATTCTTCAGCAAGCAATTGAAACCTAGGGAGACCAAGATTAAGCTGTTTGGCCCTCCTTTAACTGAAAACTCATAAAAATGGATCAACTCATCAAATGGAACACAGCAGGGGCATTTAGGCTAGCACACACTCACGGCCTCTTAAGGAAATATGGAACATTGCAGCATGCAAAGTATAACATATTTGGCATGTAAAAATGTCGATCATGAAAGATGAATACCTGTTGCAACAGGAGGCTAACAGTGGCTCCACTTGGGGATGGCTTTTCCTTGTGAAAAGCCAAGAACAGCAGGTCAGACTGCCTTGATCTTCTATTGTTGCTGTGGAACTGAAAAAAATTCTTTGTTGGTTGCTAAAAGACTGGAATTTTGAGATCTGAACAACACTCTCCTCAACTGAATTACTGTGAACTATATAGCATCACCTGCTTTCTTCTGCGTGCTTAATGTTATGTACAATGTTGCCTGAGCATTGCCTTTGAAATATACACAAAATAGGGAACAAACTGGAGTACTCTCCTTTGCTTCTGTCTAGAAAAAGTTGAAGATGTGAAACTAAAAATGCTTCTTTCCTTTGATACTATTGACTGAAGTGGGAAGCTTGATTGTAGCACTTCTAACTGAATTTGATTTGATATAACAACGCTGCTTTGTCTTGTTCTGAGTTCTCTGTATATAGTTGAAACTGCTTGTTCCTTTCCTTTTGAAACCGCTTCAAAACATGGATAAAAGGAGCATTTTCTTTTATTGGCTGCCACATGATTTAAGCTCGAACTCTGAACGCAACCTCTTTTAACTGAATCGCTGTAAAATATGGAATTGGCCCTTTATCCACTGAGTGTTTTGAATGTAATGCAATCTGCCTTGGGAAGTCTTCTGCCATTTGTTTGAAAACAGGGGTCAAACTCGATGATTCCCTTTGAAATTAATTCAAAAGAACAACGAGCTGGGTGTTGCGTTTTATTTCTCTTTTCACCCAAAACTGCGTTGTGTACTTATGTTGAAACCAATGCAAAAAAACAAAGCTTTGTAATGGATGTCTTGCATGGGTTCTGCCTTTACAATCTTGTTGCGTTGTTCTCCTGAAGTTAATGCTATGGTCAGAGCGTTTAAAATGGATGACTTGGATTGAACTATCTCCATAATTTTGTAGTTGCTCTTCTAAGAATGGTTCCAAGCAATCGGATTGCTTATATAAAAAAAAAAGGAAAGCGCTGACATATATACAAATACTAATATACGAATATATACACAGGAGCATTGTATCCCTTAAAAGGGATATCGATAATGTTTCAACATTCGGCCATTAACAGGGTCGTCTTCCACTGTGCTGTCATCTATAGATTTGAGAAAATACGTGTTATTGCCCTGCACAACACTGATAACAAATGGGCCTTTCCATAAAAAAATCGAACTTTGCATGCTTCCCCTTGTCTTCTCTTCGTGAGTCCCACCTTAGAACTTTGTTGCCAACACAGAAATCCGCAGCCTTAGTCCTCTTGTCAAATATTTTCTTTAGCTCGTCTTGCAAGATCTGAGCTCTGTGGTAAACTTGCTCTCTGGTTTGCTGAAGATGAATGGTATGATTAATTCTTCGTTGAATATCATTTGGTTGAGCTCGAATTTCCTGTAGTAGCTTAATAACAGGAATGCCCAAATAAGATGGAAATCTAGCCTCCATACCATATACTAGCTCATAAGGGCTCATCCCAGTGGATCTCTTGGTTGACAGTCTGTCTACCCAAAGGGAATTAATAAGCTTTTTGTGCCAGTTCTTTTTGTTTTCTTCCAGCGCTTTCTTGATGATATTAATCAGGCTCCTGTTGGAAGATTCGGCCAAGCCATTTCCTTGAGGATAATAGGCTGTGGAGTGGCCTAGAGCAATGTGGAATTTGTGGCTAAAATTAATCATTTTTTTGGATTTGAAGGCATCAGCGTTACCTGTAATGATCTTCTCAGGGCATCCAAATCTGGAGAGGATGTTGGTTTCAAGAAATTGGATAATGGTGGAGTCATTGGCTTGCCTGCATGGGATGGCTTCAATCCACTTGGTGAAATAGTCGGTGGCTGTTAGAATCCATTTGTGCTGGCTTGAGGAAGAGGGATGGATTTCTCCAATGAAGTCAAGACCCCATTGTTGAAAAGGCTTTTCGGTTGAGATGGGCTTAAGGGGCAAGGGCAACAGCTTTCTTTTGCCTTCAAAGATCCGGCATTTGTGGCATGAGACAGCAAACATTTTTACATCTGCAAACAAAGAGGGCCAATAGAATCCAGCCCTTAAAATCTTGTCAGCAGTGGACTTCCAATATAAATGTCCTCCACAGTCCCCTGCATGGAATTCTTTCATAACATTGTCAGTTTCATTGATAGTTAAACAATTCAGCAATATTCCTTCATGGTTTTTCCAAAACAAAGCACTATCTATGACACAAAACTTTGATGCCTTCATCTTTAAAAATCTCTTTTTGGTCCTGGACAATCGTGGAGGAGCACAAAGGTTTAACAATATATAACAAACATCAGCATACCATGGGGATTGCAAAAAGGTCTCACTGATCTATGGAGTCGCCAGCTCCTGTTCATTGTCCAGCTGGTTAATGTCTAGGGCTTGAAAATTGGTTTCAGACAGCAGTTTGGCTAAACCTTGTCCCTTTATGAGCTTGGTGGGTATTATTTCAATGTCATATTCAAGGATGTTGGCAATCCACTTGCCTCTTTTGCCTTCTAATCCATCTTGAGTTAATATGTCTTTTACAACAGAATTTGGGACATAGGCAATCACATGTGAATATAAATGTAAACTCAGAAATCTTTAATTGCCTTAACAAGAGCATAGGCCTGCTTCTCCATGAGTTGATACTTCAAAGGAGCATCTCTAAGGGCTCTGCTGAAAAATGCAATTGGTTTCTCATCTCCTTGGTCATCCATTTGCAAAAGGACAACAGCTATAGTGTGATCTAAAGCAAAGGAAAAGATGATAAAATCCTTATCAAACTGTGGGCTTGTGAGGATCGGAGTTTCGGTTAATGAAACTTTAATACTCTCAAATTCTTGCTTGGCCTCTAGAGTCCATTTTACCTTGGAGTCCTTCTTTAACATGTTGCTTAACAGTCTTATCAGCTCAGCCAAGTTTGGGATAAATCTCCTTAGGAAATTGATTTTTCCAAGGAATGCTTGCAACTCTTTGATGTTTCTTGGATAAGGGATTTGCAGAATGGCTCGGATCCTTTCAGGATCAATTCTGATGCCATCTTTTGAAATAATATGGCCTAGAAGCTTGCCTTCCTCAAGGCCGAAGAGGGATTTCTTCAGGTTTAAGGAAATGCCATATTTCCTACATGTCATGAATACTTGCCTAAGGTGCTTGAGGTGCTCTCGGTTAGATTTGGAGAAAGGGGTTAAGTCATCAAGATAGACAACCAAGAAATCATGGATTTCCTTGGCAAATGTAATTTCCATGGCCCTTTGAAAGGTAGCACCTGCATTCTTTAGTCTTAAAGGAATCTTTACATACTTAAATGTTCCCCACGGTGTTGTAAAGGCTATCTTGTCTTGGTCATCTGGGTGAACAAGTATTTGATTGAAACCTGAAAAGCCATCTAGCAAAGAGATTCTAGATGACCCCACTACTCTTTGGAGAATGTGGTCCATTTTGGGCAATGGGTAGTGGTCTTTAAGGGAGACTTGGTTCAGATTTCTTAAGTCTACACAAAGCCTAATTTCACCTGTCTTCTTTCTTATGGGAACAAGATTGGATACCCATTCAGAAAATCTAATGGGTGCTATAATGCCAGCCTCAAACATTCTTTTCACTTCTTTTTCAATCAAAAGGAGAAGCATAGGATTGATTCTCCTTAGTTTTTGTTTGAAGGGCTTTTGATTTGGTTTTAGAGGGATGGTATGTTGAATAACAGAGGTGTCATAGGACTTCAAGTCCTCATAACTCCAAGAAAATACATCTTGGAACTCTTTGAACAGGTCAACATACTTTGGTTTTTGATCAGGTGGCAAAGACTTGGACAGTTTAATCATTTTGGGCTTCTCTGCTCTCCCAATATTACATTCTTCAATTGCAGCGTTTAGAGGTTGCATTTTTGGTTTTTTGGGAACATCGTTTGCATCAAAGATGTCTTCTAATGGAATGAGACCAGTAGGTATTGAAACAGAAGTGTCCTCAGACACATAATTCTATTAATCAGAAAAAATAATTACATAATTGATTTGCAAGAGCTTACACCCGAACTTAACAAACACTCTTGCAATGAGCTATTTATAAGCTCAATGTCCTAACTACCTCTAATTATGGATCACTTATTAAATAACAAGTGTCCATTTACAATAAATGCTATTCAAACCAACTAGCTAACTAATCTCCTAAAATAGAGCCTAAGATACGACACATTTGGAGAGTCATATCTAGTTACAACAATATGCTAATTCTAAAAGTATCCATTAAATAATTAAACATTCTAGAATAATAATTATTAATTTAATATCTTAAATTAATAATTATTTTATTCTAATTTTATAACCTATGATAAAATTGTATTTTTGGATCATCTAACATTCCCCTCTATGATCCAAAGATACATTACAATAGATACCAAATCTGGATGCTGAAGAAATTCAAATCTGAAGAGAACATGAATCAGCTGCATGCTTGATTCATCTCTGAAGGATGCTTGACAACTCCATCATGTGCCAAGCCGCAAAAGGATCCATCTGTCCTTTGCTTGAAAACAGCATCCGGTGTCCACTGACACATTTTGATGATGATTGCCCACTGGCTGAAGATGTCGAAAAAACAACTCAATGTTGCTTTTGCTATGATGAAAGCTGCTCACTGCTGCTTTGGCTGTCAATCGCCCATTGGCGAATTTGCTCATGCTCACTGCTGATGAAAAATGCCCACTGGCTGATGAAGATGCCCACTGGCTGCTTCGCTGATGTTGTCGAGACTTTCAGTCTGACAACCACTTGTCAATTTCATTGAAATTTTCCCCCCTTTGTCAGCTGAAAGGAGAGACAATCTTCTCCAGAATATATTTGGACTCCCCCCCTTCAGGTGTAGCAGAGTTTCACTGTCGTACTCCCTCATTCAACTGCATGAGAGTACCATCATCGATTCACTGCTGGCTGCACGATGTGTGAATGTAGTCGGTTGTAGAACTGAGACAACCGTTTGACTGTGGATGACCATTCCCAAATTAAAGCTTGAATCATGCACTATCATCAACACACTCTTCGTGTACCTAAGATCCCCTTATTCAATTTCGGGCGGATCTAGGACACAACCACCACAAAAAAATGATAGCTTTATTAAACTTTGGAGTACATAATCGCCCAGCTTCACACCATCTTCATGGAATCAGAATTCTAGAACTTTTTGAAAGAAAAAATTTCTTCAAGAGATTACCTGGACTCACTCACTCTCAAGATCTCTCTCTCAAAGTAAAATATTACTTTGGATTACAAAAATATTTCTCAAAGAATTCCACTTATCACTCCAAATACAAAAATAAGACACTTATATCTCCAAAATTACAAAACACTCATCACTCCAAAATATTACAAAACGAAATTCACCTTATCGCTCCATAAAATCACTTCAACCCTCTCAAAAAATCACTTCTCCCTAAAAAAAAACTTATCACTCCAAATGAACAAAAATAATTTCAGCTTATCACTCCACTCCTTATCTCTCCCAAAAATCACTCATGTAAAAAATATTCCTTATTATTTCACTCACTTAACACTCAAAATGAAAACACACCTTATCCCTCCAAAATTCTAATATAATATATATATATATATATATAATATATATAATATATATATATATTTTTTAATTTCTTTTAAATTCCCATTTAATATAATTTTAGGAAATTCATTTTAAAAGTGAGTGAAAAAGTAAATGGAGTCACTTTAAAAGTGAGCGTATCTCCTTTTAAAATTCAAAGCACACGTTTGAAAGAAGTTACCTACCACAGCATATGGTGAAGGTGAAACGAATTACAACTGGCTCGCAGAGAGGATTCAAACTCTCGCTTCTTGACCGACCACACAGTAAGCTTACAGTCGAGGTTTGGCCGTCACCAATTCCTTCATGCCGTCAAACCCATATGACCGAGCCCTTGCAAGATTCTGGGCAGACTTTCTTGACACTAACGTAGCCCCAGAATAGAGAAACTCAACTGGATTCAATAAATAGCTTAGTGTGTTGAATTTTGCTGAATGTTCGAAGTACGACCTGTATGGTTGCGCACACAAATATCTTCACGAATCAAACCTGTTTTGCCACTTTGAAGCACGGAAGCAACCCATTGCAATCTCGGATTTCTGAATTGCTGAATTCATGAATGAGACACGCTATCGATGGATTTGGTGCGATTTATGGATTCGCTGCACTTTTCACCATGTGTCTTTTATGTTCAGAATTTGAATTGTGAATGGAGCCGAGACCCCTCTGCAAGATAAAGATAATAAAACTCATGCATCAAACCACCAAGACCTCTTCGATCTGCCTCACGTCAGATCAATGCTTCCATAGGACCGAAAAGAATTGCAGAAATCACTTTAGAATTGCATCGGCAAGGAAGGGAACAGGGGTTTGACGATTTTATTGATTTGAAAGATGAGTAAGATAAGAATGGATTGGATGAGAAATTTGTCAAGCAACTTAAGGTGATAGAATCCATTATTTCACTGCATTGGCTCATTTTGCACAGAAACTGCTCGGGACTGTCGATTTTTAGAGTCACAGGGATTGAATTGGGATGTTGTTCGTCAGATTTTACGGCCTCTTGGTTTTGTAATTGTGTTTTTCAGCTAGTGCCGCGGATAAAACAATAAAGACAGAAGTATATAAAGGGGTCAAAGAATTCTGTAAACACTTCTGCAATACACAATGAAACCGATTTTGCTATGAATGCAGCCCTTTCCTATACAGGAATTGGAAAATCCACTCCCAAATTAAAGCTTGAAGATTTTTACCACAAGCAAACGCTACATACCAAATGACTGGCAAGCGTTAGTCAGATTTCATAACTCAGAATTCGCAGGAACACTCTTCTCTCTTCTGCATAACGGCCACCGGCTCAGTTTGACGGCAAGGCTCCGAGTAGATTTGGCTTCCACCCGGTCAATAGCCTGTAGTTGCACCCAGTTCAGGCACACAACCGTCTTCCATTATGAACGACTTCATCATGTCTTCTTATCGAACTGTCACAAGCAAACATGTCATCGCAAACAATAGACGAGATCCACCACATGTTGCAATATGTTCAACGCCTGGATGTTGTGTCCAGCAAAAGCGGATGCAAGAACACAAACGGCATTGGATCACTTCCCACGACTCGATCTCTGATAGCAATTTAACGATCTCAAATAATTTGGCACGGTCAGGTACAAATCCTTCGTCCACAAGAATCAAAAAAATGGCCCATGACCCGTTGACATTGTGACTGCTAGTAGCGTCCAAGGTCCCGAGGTCAATTCCTTGCACAGCAGAGCGCGGCTTCAGAGGAGGCAAACAGGGTCGAAAATGCTTCTGCCGCAACAATCATTCACATTCGGTGCACTCACAAAGAACACTCTTACTCCCAAAGAGCAAACCATTGGCTCTGATACCACATATTGAAACAGAAGTGTCCTCAGACACATAATTCTATTAATCAGAAAAATAATTACATAATTGATTTGCAAGAGCTTACACCCAAACTTAACAAACACTCTTGCAATGAGCTATTTATAAGCTCAATGTCCTAACTACCTCTAATTATGGATCACTTATTAAATAACAAGTGTCCATTTACAAATAAATGCTATTCAAACCAACTAGCTAACTAATCTCCTAAAAATAGAGCCTAAGATACGGACACATTTGGAGAGATCATTATCTAGTTACAACAATATGCTAATTCTAAAAGTCTCCATTAAATAATTAAACATTCTAGAATAATAATTATTAATTTAATATCTTAAATTAATAATTATTTTATTCTAATTTTATAACCTATGATAAAATTGTATTTTTGGATCATCTAACAGTAGGCAAAAAATTGTCTCTTAAATCAATGATTTCGGCCTCTGTTTCAGCTATTTCTCCTGAATGCATCTGCCTCAGCCCTTGCATGTTTTTGGCATAAAAAATGGTTGGGTGCAGCAATTGTTTTGCTGATTTAGCTGTTATAATTTGCTCATTTTGGTTTAGTTGCTATTGGGAATCATCCATGGCATCCATGTCAATGTTTAAACTTGAAAACTCTTGCTGCAAAGTCAAAAAATTGTTTATTTGCGCATCGTCCTCAAAAACTTGCCAATCTTTAATATTGTTAGGGACAGCAGGCCTGTGCTTTACCTCAGCAATAAAGTGGTGATTGGGCTCAAAGGGAAGCTTACAAGTGCTAGCAAAGGTGGCTAGACTGTGAGCATGCATGTTATGGCTTCTTGATATCTTGGCAAGCTTGGATTCAGTTAAGGAATTGAGTATTTTTGTAGCAGAAGACCTATAAGCTCTCAGCCTATTGTCATTGGTAACAAATTTGCCTTTCATCTGTTGAATTATTAAATCGGAGTCACCCAGAATGGACACTTTTGCAACTCCTAAATATTTGATTAGTTTAAGGCCTAGAAGGAGGGCTTCATATTCTGCCATGTTGTTGGTACATTTGAAGTTTAGTCTGTAAGCATGACCCTCTGCATGGTTGTTATGTGTATTGTGAATCCATATTCCAGCCCCTGCTCCTAGCTTATTAACTGAACCATCAAACTCCAAATACCATAGGATTTCTTGGTCTTGGCTAGCATTGGGAGTTGAAATCATTATCGGAGTGGGCAGATTTGAATTTTATGTTTCGGGAGGTTCTTCTTGTGTGCTAGTTGCATTGATTGTTTTGACAGTTTCTTGGGTATGGGTAACCGATTCCTCACTTATACATGCTTCTTGTTCTAAATCCAAAGGCTTATCACCAGTTGGGGGACAATCATCATAATTGAACAAAATAAAGGAATCCATATTAGAATGGATTGAGTAAATGGGAAAGTTTTGGGGCTTTTCCTCACTACTCACCACATACTTCATCAGTGTTTCCCTATACAGCCTCTTTGGTTGCCCAAAGACTGATATAGTGGCATAAGAGAGATCTAATTGGAGAGATCCTTGGAGTTTTTCTCCCCAAGATCTTGATAAGAGCATCCCATATTGTGGTGGAATGTCAGCAACTACCACGTCCATTAGAATTGTTTTGTTGGGATATTGGACTAAAGAGACACATAAGTCTTTGATTAAGCCTAAACACTTGACCTGACTTGAGTCAAAGGAGAATATATCTTTGTAGGGTCTTGTAATATCAAGGTTTAGCTTTTCCATTATAGCTTTGGGCATAAGATTGTGTGAGGCACCTGAATCAGGCATAACATTGTGACAAACTTTGTCATGTATATGTAGGCTTACATAAAAGGGCAGTACAGCTCAATATGTTGATTTTCCATTAACCTCAGGACCGAATAACAACTCAGGTGTATCATCTAAAATATTGACATCATCCTTGGTCTCTGGCATTTGAAGTGATCTTTGGATTTGTTGCCTATACACATCATGTTTGGCAAGCTCAGAGAGGGGGATGGAAATCTTAAGTTTACTTATTTCTGCTTCTAAGTTAAATGGTTTCTCCAATGGATACTTTGTGTTGGCAGTGGCAGATTTTCCCTTTTCAAGTGTATTTTCTACGTTTTCCTCTTGATTATCAGTGTTATGGTGAGTGATACCTTGCGGTATTTCTATTTTGGGAAGGTTTTTAGAAGTGTTGTTCAAATCTTCTTTTGAGGGAGAAGGTAGCAAAGGCTGATCATTAGAGGGTTGCATGTCTGTTATGTCTTCCATAGTTACTTCCTGCAGGTTTGGGACAGTCTTATCAGTCGGTTCTGTAATAACAGCCTTGCCTTTAATCTTCTTGGGTTGTTTTGTTTCCTTTTGTTTGACGGGTTCGGTCACATCAATTGTTCTAGTCCTCAGTTTATATTGCTTGTGCACTTCATATACAGCAGAATCATATCCTTGTTTGAAGTCAAAAGAATCTCCGGTTTGAGTCTGAAATTTATCAAAGTCATGCTCATCTTGGTCTTGTTGGATATGATCGTAGTCTTCTTGCGTTAAGAAAACATGTTGTTCACCCTTTGAACCCACCAAGTTTATATGAGTATCTTCTAATGGCTCACTAGAGGTAGATGCCTCTGTGTAGTTCTCTTGGAAAGGAGGTCTTATATCATGACCTGGGCTGGATCTTCCAGCGTTTGGGTTCTGAGTTTTCCTGAAATTTGGGTTCCTAACAGTGTTAGCTTGTGGCACATCCCATGTAGAATTTCTCTCAACGGTTTCTATTCTATCTCCCAGCCTGTGCATGCCACTGATAATAGCATCCAGTTTTTGGTCTAAGGCTGAAGGTTCCTCTTTAAAGGTGGTTCTTCTCTCGGCTCTCGCTCTATTTCTCTTGGAAATTAAGTTTGCCTCCACACTAACAACAACGTTTTGCATCTCCGCCAGGATTTGAGGGGCTCTTTCCCTTAACTGATAAGCCATGTCAGTATCAAAACCATCAGGGAATTTATATAAAGCAAGATCAGGTGGAGGCCTAAGGTTCTGTGGGATTGCATTATAAACATTGTTAAACCTTGCACAATAGTCTAACACAGTCTCCTGAGGTCCTCTTTTAATGGTGTCATATTCGGACAATATGTGCAATGGGTCTTTCTTCTTCTCCCATCTGTTGATAAATGACTAGTATAAGGCTTCTGGGTCTGCTATGGGATTGGCTGGGAGTGCTCTAAACCAAGTCCTGACTTCACCTATTAAACTTTGGACAAAAATCTTCATTCTCACACCATCATCATCAATCTCATAGCTCTCAAAGTAATCCTGCATTTTCTTTGTATGTTGAAGAGCTGTGCAGGCACTTGTGCCATCAAAATAAGTAATTTTGTTCTGGTAATCCTGAGGCATAGCCCCTGGATTAGTAGGCAACTGCAAAGGTGCATATCTATTAGCCATACTTATAGGTAAAAGTGGAATAGCGAGAGGAAATGGAATAGCTGGAACAACAGTGATAACAGTGGTAATAGGAGGAGTATGTGCAGTGAATGGAGGAGTGGAAGATGTACTTCGAGAGGTGGATGATGAAGTAGGGGAAATAGGGGATGAACGAAATAGAACTTTGACAGGTGTTGGAACACAGCTTGGTTGAACTATCTCAGGACTAGAATCAGCTAAATCTTCTCTTCGCTCTAGCTTCCTGAGGTTCCTTGGGATTAAATTTGGATTTTCAAAAGTAGCTGGGGGATTTGGGTCCGGATTTGACCTTGTATAACGTGAATTCTTTTTGGGAGCCAGCTTCCAACTTGATCTTTGGAATTATTTCAAAATTTCCCCAGTGGAGTCGCCATTACGTTAACGCTCAGGTTTTCCCTTGGCTCCTTAAGGGATGCGGCCGAGGTAACCCTAAACCAGTCTTTGGACTGCAGGTCCTAGCCTACCTGCAATTAGAGAGGGCTCTCTCTTCGTAATTTAGCTTTGTTTAGGGTGATTTTAGGCTAGTTATTGAGTACAAGGGGTTTTGTTTGTGTTTTGGTGGGAAGGAGGATGGTTTCAAGTAGAGAGGCAATGCATAGTGTGATAAGTTTCAAACCATTGGGCATGGAGTCAGGGAGTAGGACTGCTGGTGCGTTTTCTTGGTCACAAGAGGAATATGGAGCAGGATAACTGCTCATGAAACAATCATTCAAGCTAAAGAGATGGATTGAAAGGTTAAGGAATGAGAGGCAACAAAGAATCTCTCATTCAGCATAACAGAAGGAAGGTGAAAGAGTTCTATCTAGGAGTGGTCAAAAATCCCTAGATAACTGCCAAACATGGGTGAAGTCAAGGAAATATGAGCCAAAGGGAATTCATATTCATTACCAATTCAGATGAAAACATAAAGAAACAGCAGACCTTGAGCATAGAATGCAACCAAGCAAGTTCTAAGCTAATCTTTCTTTCTGCTATTTAGATGGTGATACATGTATAATATGAGCATATATCATTGAAAACAAAGGTGAGAGGTACTTATTGAGTCATGTTGCAGCACTAGAATTCCATAATTCACGCTTCAAACATTAAAAACACAGCACACAGTCCGTTCTCCAAGCTTTCAGTAGTGTTTGATTAAGGAAAACATATCAGATATACAGAACGAGTCTCTCCTGGAGTGTATCAACCGATTCCCCTTTTAAAACTGTCTATAGGGTGGTTTATAAAGAAAAAATATTTACAGACTTCCCTTGAATAGGTGTCAAGGGGTGAAAATATCTCTAAAGCAGATCTAAAAGATATCTGTGTAGCAACTGCCTTTAATTCAAAGTTGTGCTGGAAATAAATGCAACAAAATATCTAAAGGAGCTGTGCTGGGGCAGCTGGCAACTCAAGTCATGCAACTGAGGGCTGTGCATGAGAAAGCAGCCTCAAAAATGGGTGAACAATGGTCCTTGAGCCGTGTGCTGGCCTCATGGCCATAACTCTGTAATAACTGCGCATTGGGCCTGCAGCACAGCCCTCAAATGTGGCTCGATACACTGTATTTTCAATAACTGGGCATTGAATCCTTTTGTCTGCACTTTCAAGTGGTTTTAAGGTCCAAAACTATGAGTTGGTGAGCCCTTAAGGATCATAGCTTCTTTATTGACTTTGCTGGGGCATTTTGATGTTCACCTACTTTGGAAAATAAATATCTTCCACTGAAAACCTTCACTGATACTCTCTGTCGCATCCTGATACACTTTGGCATGCATATGGGCTCCTTCTTGACCTCCGAATGCCTTTGAACTGTTCAATCACCCATTTATGGCCGCTGCTCGGCCTTCTGTTGCCTTTGGAGGCATTATCGGCCCCTTTGATAAATACAATCATTTACATATTTCATCTCTGAACTGCTGATCATAGTTTCTACCATCCACCTGTGATTATGCTGTGGAGGAATTGGCAGTATTGCTTTGCGGAGTATCAACTCTTTCACCAGAGTCCTTTCGCAAACTATTCTCCCTTCTATAACACTCCTTGGCACCCTGGAAAATTGTCCCCAATTTCTTTAAAGCTTTGGCTCGTGCATTCAATATATGTTTTGGAATAGTGCTATCTCTAAGAAAATCATGGCAAACATGTAATAATGTCGATTCAATATCTGCGACATTTATTTTCCAAAGAGAACTAATCATTGCATCTTTGTTCTCTAGAAGATACGTTGATAGAACCTCCTCTTCTGCAGTACCACTCTCAAACTTTTGCTTCAATCCTTGTTGCATTTGCATTAAAGTAACGGCCCTTGATGCCACTACAACTTGAGATTTGATGAAGTTCCCCTTATCGCGCACCCACTCTGCCAAAAAAGGCACCCCAACGAGAAATACATTCTTGCCAAGTTGCCTTGCTGCTTGCCTTGTATAAATGTATCTTATTGTGTGCAGCATAGGCTCGCCAAAAGCTGCATTGGACAGACGACGAGCTTCTGCATTTGCCCAGTCCACAAATTCTTGTTTTTGCCCCTCAACATAGGGCTGAAGTCGGACTTTCAGTGTCTCCACAAGCTTCTCCTCCCTCTCTTTCTGCAAGGCCTTCATTCTATACTTAACATTTTCAACATTTAGTTCTTGCCCATTCTCTGCCACATCAAATGAATCCATTGAAGAGAGAGCAAGTTTCCCCACATAATCTTCAAAATAATCACTACCAAAGAGCATGCCAAAGACTGCAGCGATATCCAACATTGATTCTTTTGACACTCATGCCTTTCCATATTTTTCATATTCCTCACGTTGTTTAGGATCACTGAGAATTTGATACGCCTCTCCAAGTACCTGGAATTTATGATGCGCTTCAGGTCATTTGGATTCTTGTCTGGATGGACTTGCTTTGCCTTGACATAATATGCTTTTTTGATCTCAAATGTTGAAGCATCGACGCTCACTCCTAGAAGTTCGTAATACTTTGTGTCCTTGGCCATTCTTTAACTAACGAAAGAACGAGATATCACAGCAGCGGGGAGTAACACGAAGAGGAGTCAAACTTCACTGACGAGAGTAGACGAACATGTATTTCGGAACTTGTCCAGGGTGCGCCGAGGAGAAGATCTTGCATTTGGAGGCACTCAGGGCCTGGAGCGATCTCAAAAATTGCTGAGGAAAGCATCACCCTTTGTATCTTTGGCGGGCATCACCCTTTGTATCTTTGGCAGGCACGGGCACCGCATACAAATCAAACAAAAACAACCCTTTTCTTAAAAACAGGCGAAATGCCTTTATAACACGAAATTTCATCAAAAGATGGAGCCGGGCGGACACTGTGCAAAAGGCCAAGGCCTAGGAAATCGGAGGTGTTTCCTTAGTGCTTTGAATGGTTTATTAGGCATCGGAAGGGGTGCGATAGCCCAAAAAGGAGGAATTTTCATGCATTTGAGGGATTTTCATGGTTGTTTGCATGATTTTTTGGATTTTCATGCCTTGGAAGGAGTCCAAGATGCGTGAGAAGATGGTTTGAGGGGTGCAATGAGGGTTCTTGCTAAGTTTCAGGAAAACTTAGTAATTCCCAAGCACACTTATGGTTATTTTTCAACCAGGGGGAGGGGATAAGTATATAGGGGAGTTATTTAACAAAGTTTTAGTAGGGGAAGGGGAGATAGATAGGGAGTTACATAATAAAGTTAGCAGTTAATATGAATTGTGACAAGAAAGCGCTAAGTGTATAACTCTTAGGCTGTAAAGGGAAAATAGAACTTGTAGAGGAAGTATGAACATTTCTTGAGTAAAGCAGATCTTTACCAAGGCAATTGATATGAAAAATGATGAGACTAAGAGATATCAAGCAGATCTTGACCTCTTTAGGGGAAGTTAGTGAGTGATTGAGGAAAGAGGAAGAAGGGGAAGTTAGGCATGCCTCGCTTGAGCTCCTCCAAATGGAAAACTGCCTTATGCTTGAGATGTGAATGGATATGACACTTGAAAACATTAAATGGATCACAAGCCATGATTCTGCAACCACAAAGCTACCTACTCGGCCTACTTACCTAGCATTTTGTCTTCTTTTTGGTTTGGGTGCACTTGAACTAGCAAACCCAACTTTTCAACTTTTCTTTCAGCTATCCTCCTATCTAAATCGATCCTTATCTCTTCCGGGGCTTAGATTAAGCTGATGAGTGCCCTTTTTTCTCTACCTATTTACAAATCTGCCAAAATTAAGCTTGTTTGGACAGATGTTCATCTCTATATTCTTCAGCAAGAAATTGAAACCTAGGGAGACCAAGATTAAGCTGTTTGGTCCTCCTTTAACTGAAAAATCATAAAAATGGATCAACTCATCAAAAATGGAACACAACAGGGGCATTTACACCAGCACACACTCACAGTGTCTTTTTTTCCCTCTTAAGGAAATATGGAACATTGCAACATGCAAAGTATGACATATTTGGCATGTAAAAATGGCGATCATGAAAGATGAATACCTGTTGCAACAGGAGGCTAACATAAACAACTTGAGTCAAATCCTCAATTTGAAGAATCAACTCAAGGACATTAAGATGAACAAAGGAGATACTATTCAAGCATATTTCATGAGGATATCCAGAATCAAGGATTAACTGTCAATTACTGGTGATATTGTATCTGATAAAGAGCTATGTTGATTACACTTGGAGGTATTTCCCTAATTGAAAACTTTTATTACTACTATATGCAACAATGATAAGTGTCCCATATTTGATGAGCTCCTGGGAAAGTGCAGTCAAAAAGAGGAATGGATGATTTGCATAGGAAGAATACCTAAACATGAATAGGGAGAACATATTGCCTTTGTTTTCCAAGGCAAGAAGCAAAAAGGAAAAAGACGTCATCACTTTTCAAGAAAGTTTGCTCTTGGATCCAACAATTCTTATAAATGGAACAAGGAATTATCATAATTTCAATGCTACAATTTCCATAAGCATGGTTATTATGCCCGTGATTCTCCAAAAAATAGAAGTGCACCAAGATCTAACCACAACAATTGTAGTAACAACTTCATATTTGATTATAGAAGAAGAAGAGAAGATCATGTTGTTCGTAAAGAAAGTTATTATTCTTCCAAGATTTCAAGGAACCCAAGGTATGATAATAATGAAAATGAAAGACAATCATAGTATTTTCTCCCTTCTTCTCTTTCTAGTTCCTCTCCTACATATTCTTGTGATGGTTGGTTAATAGTGGTGCTTCAAGACACTTTACTAATTGTAAAGAATTTATCTCAAATCTCGTTGAGAGCGAGATGGGTCTAAAAATTTTACTTGGAGATAATTCTAGATATCCTATAAAAGGATTTAGTTTTGTTTCTTTCATTTGGATCAAAGTATAACTATATCTTTTCAAGAATTTTTATGTATACCTAGTTTGAAAAAAATCTTGTATCTAAATCTACCTTAGAAGACAAATGAATGAAAGTTTATTTCATAAATGGAAATTTGCTCACTTGGCCAATGAGATCTAGCATGAAATATGCCCTCACTTTGAAAAATTAGATTTGAAGGTCTTTATAAAATCAATGGAAGACCAATCCATGCGCTGATTCATGATAATAATCATCAATGTGAACTGTGGCACCTAAGGTTCACTCATCTACACTATAAATCTTTGCCTCATGTGAGAAATATGACTTTCATAATGTCTAATATTAGATTGTATCATGATGGAGTTTTCCAAGTGTGTGAAAGTGGAAAGCATGTAAAGGGACCATTCCCTTCAAGCAAAAGCAAAACCTGTTAGGTACTTCACCTTATACATTTTGATTTATGTGGACCTATGCCTATAACTTCTCTTGGTGGCTACTTGTACTATATAATATTTGTGGATGATTTTTCTCACAAGACATGGATTTTATTTTCGAAAAAAAAAGTTCAAGCATTTGCCATGTTCAAATAATTCAATGCTCTAATGAACAAAAACAAAAAACTGGAACGCAGATAAAAAAAAAATTAGATATGATAATGGATTAGAGTTCACTCCAAATGATTTAATTGACTTCTACAAAGAAGTTGAAATCAGGAAAGAGACCATGGTAACATATAACATGTTATCACTCAAGATATCTCCTTAGCTGTGGAAGGAAACTCACTGAGGAACATAGAGGTAACCTCAAATCGCTTTGGGACTAGAGGCTGTCCTTTCCAATCCGGAGAGGGATCTCTCACCAATTTTTTTACCCTAAGTAACAATGGCAACAAACTTATTTTAAAAAGAGTGTTGGGCTTGGTTGGGAAGAGGGAACTATTACAATTGGGCATGGAATCATCTTATGAAATTAATGCTTGCAACACATTTGGATAAGGAAAATATGTTATTTATTCAAAATAGAGTCTAAAGACATGAACTTATCAACGTGGGAAAAATTGAAAATTTGAAACAAAAATTTGCCTCCAAGTGTCAAGGTCGACTTGGAGGTCAAAACATCATATATATATATATATATATATATATAATATATATATATATATATATATATATATATATATATATATATATATATATATATATATATATTTCTGAGATAGACATGCTCTAGGAGGAAAATGTATTTCTAAGATACACATGAACTAGGAGGACGAAGAACTGTACTATTTTTGGGTTATGCTTCTGCAACTAGACCGAGATGCTTCACACAAGATAGTTCCCGATCTTAAGGATAAATCTGGTCTCTTTTGTATGGGAAAAATTCATCATTGTGCGTCTCATTTCAAGAACTGAAATATGCGCTGAATTTATGGTATGGCTTGTAGAAAATAAGACACAGAATCTCCCTCCAAGTAAGGTCGCATTGTAGATCCGTTGCTTCAAAAATGGCCGTAGAAATTCACCATAATGAAGAGGTTGAGATACACATCCCGTCTTGGCTTGATTTCTACCTTTGTTGCATATGTTATTTATTTAGTTTCTGTCAATATGATAGTGATTCTAGTTATTGATAATGAATTATGAATAGGATATGGAATATTGAATTACTGTCATAAGAAAAGAACATGTTAATCCAAAATTAACATGGTTTCAGAGCCAAGAGAGATCAAGCCCAAGCAAGAGTAATATGAATCACTGAAAGATTTGTTGATAATTTTGTGTGGTCTCCTTCCTCATCAAGATCAGTCATATCATTGGCCCTAGTAAGAATATCACCTCCATTCTAGACTTCAAAGGTCGAGCTCCTTGTTAAATTTTGGGCAGTCTTGGCCAAAATCTTATTAAAGGGAAACAAAGACTTTTGAGGGGAATACAAACCATGACCTAAAAGATCGAAGGGTTGATTCAAAATCCCACACAAGGCCGAGTTTATTGTTCAGAAAAATAGCAGTCCTAGGCTCAATATATGAAGTTGAGTTAAAGGAAGATCTTATAAGGTTTGATTTAAAAGGTCTTGAGGTAGAACGCGATCCATCTCTTCAAATGATGGCACGATTTTGCAATTCTTTGCATAATCTAGAATCCACATATGAACTACACCACTTTGTTGTCACTATATCCTATCTACACTTTGTCTCTCTCAAATGTTTTAGATCTTCTCTCAGTCCAACATAATGGACTTCTGCATTAGGAAAAGTCTCTCAGTTCCAATATGATCTGATCATAATGTCAAGTCTTCATATTTTTTTATAGCCTCATTACATTAACATATCCTCTATATAATATATACTGTATTTACATTATAATATTTGAGTTATCCTTGGCGCATAGCCTCAGGCTCTATTGTACACATTTATTTCAGTACCATGTGTATCAATGAACAATGATCTCGATATAGTGGCTCTCTACACCTTACATATATTTTCGACATCTACAGCTCAGTGTTTGGTGTAGTCTCAAGAACATCAACATGATATATTGTTTACTTTACCATTCATAGTTTGAGTTAAATGCTCAACATTATGACACTTTCTCTCTAGTATAAATCTCTCTCTGGCAAGTTACTCACTATGATACTCTCTCTCTGGCGTGGCTCAATAACACTGTTGCAACAGTTCGATAAATGGTAGCATCACATTATTGCTTAAAAAGATCTTATCTCAAATCTCATTATCTTAGAGATTAGTCCATCAAATTATGAGTAGTGGTATTATAGTGGACATTTATAAATAATATCGCTCTGAAGAAGGTTGAGTATCATCTATTAGACAATTTACATTCACATGCCTGCGGTCCTATTGATGTCACTAAGGTGAGGTTGTAGTTGAAGCATTGAAGCTCCAAATTATGATATGGATTAGCCCTTCTAAAGCAGTCCATGTCATAAAGGAATCATAAACAATGTGAATCTTCAGACTCCCTATCAAAGTAGGCTTGGATCCCTATTGTTCATTGTTGAGGATATCACTCTATTTGATCCACAAATCATGGTCCATGTTTATCTTTGAAGCATGCATCACCAGGTACGTGTTTGAAATTGAAGACTATGAATTTTCGGTCCTAAGACTATTGTGATCACATCAAGATGTGTCACAATGAACCTAAAGTTTTGTAGCAATCTGGTTACTCAAGCTGCAACCACCTTTGATATATTTCTTCTGTTTGAATCCTAAGAAAACTTCATTGTGGTATAATGTGATTAAAGCTTCCTGGCATATAAGTTATGGCCCTAAAAGAAGAGTCAAATCTGAAATCAACTTTGCATAGAATCTAGAAGTTTGATTCAAAGACTCGCCTCCAACATCGTTTGTGTAGTAGAATCCTATCAATAAATTTCTATGTAGCTCTTCATTTATTATTCTTAAGTACATAAGAGATAAAAAATTATATTGACATTCAAATGATCCTGAGTATACTGAGAACAATGGTGAAATGTTGGACAATGGATAATTATAGCTTCAACATTTAGATCGTGCTACTGTATTTTTCTTAAGCAAGGATGTGTGGATCAAATTTCAATGTCTGAAGGAGAAAAATGTATCGTAGACATGTTGTGATCACAGTTGAAAAACTTCTAAGGAAATCTCTAGTTTGTCTCCTCACATTGTCCAGAGAACAACCATAGTTACAAATGCAAGCCATTTCCTAAACAATAGTATCAATGACCTGGAAGGTATTATTGGAAGTAAACCATCTTGACACCTTGGTATTATCACAGTATCAACAATAATAATTTCTTGGCATATCTAAGTTCTACTATGACTGAATTTTTTGCATCAATCTCCATGATTCAATATGTTCTATCAATCAACTAGAACTCTGTTGAATTGAATAGAGGATAGTTGGCAATAAGTTTGTACCTATATACTTAGTTCTTATCTGCAGACTACACTAGCTATTGCAATACCTTCGACTTTGGAATCTTGGGTAAGGGGTGATGTAACTTAGGGGTCTTCATTCTTGAAGAATAGTTACAAGAACTTGGCATCCCATTACAGGTCTTCGACCATGAAGTACATAAGAGGATGTGATGGCAAAGATTTCTAGTCATAGATGGGGATGTGCATTTTGATCGTAATAACTCAATATTTAATAGAACCTTACCATATATTGGTTGAATCTATACTCGATTCTATGGAGGAATACAAATAAAAAGGTTGGATCAATTAAGAAATATTTTCTACTGTCGATGTGGCTTCAGCAACTACTGTACTGCTTGACAGAGAAAAGGAGATGGTTATAGTGCTCTTGTCCTTTCTCTATGTTGATGTGATTGAACCTAAGTAGTATTTGTTGAAAGACTTCCTCCAACCTTTCTAACCATATCATAAGAATATTTTCCAGGGGGATCAATGGGAGTAGAAGTATTTCATAAAACTGGGAAAAGCTACGTGTCAGCTCCTCTTCAAGCAAAAATGGTCGAATAGATTGATAACTCCACTTGCCCAATGATTATTTCAAGAATTTTGTCTATGTCAAAGGTCATAAGGACTAATAACCGGTTGCATATGTCTCAATGGAAAAGGTTTTTTTCCAATATTCAGAGGGAGCTATGATTCAGATGGAGTTGATTTCTTCATTAGCTTGAAGGTCTGATAAAATAGAGAATTTGTTAATCTAGATTCAGACATCTTGTGGGCCGTCTGAGGTACACTATCAAAAACATTTGATTCATAGTATGGTGAATGGTAAGGTGCTATAATTCACCTTATTTCATGGATGAAAGACTGAAGTCTGGGAGCTTTGTTGAGGTTAAATGTATAAAGTAGTAACCATGGCTTATTATGAAGCCATTTGAGTTAGCTATTCAATGAGCCATTTGAGCACACCTCTATTGTATATTGTAGAGTAGGGTTCATTCATTTTAATAATGTCCCACGACCGCTCCGAGGATTTTGGTTTGGGGTACCACTTTATTTGGGATATGGTATAGCTGGGACCAATCAAGCTTTATCATTTCAAGATGGATGTATAGGTTATCATCATCTTCGCTAAGCTTCTTGGTAATTTTATATTCCTTCAGAAAGAGGTTGGGAGTCATGGAAACATCCTACTATGAGGATCCTAATTGAGCATTGAGCTCTAGGAGCTCCTGATGGCCTAGGGTACTTTTGAAGTTGTATGTAACCATAGGATGTAGATTCACTCCTTTACTCATGGGTTTGCTATGTACATGATGTGATTCATCCTTTCCTTGTACATGTTTACCTTAGTGAGAGATGCATATAGGCATCTATCGGTTCTCATACATGGACATGGTTAATCCTTTCCCCACATGTAGGAATCTCATTCCCTACGATCAATGGTTGACATAACGGTGGGATGTGGTTCATCATTTCCCCACATGTAGGATCCTTCCTACAATTGTTGGTTGGCATGCATGTAGGACATGGCTCATCCTTTCCCTATTATCGGTGGTTTGCATGTATGTAGGATGTGGTTCATCTTTTCTCTATGATGGTTGTGTTTTGGGAAAAGGACACATGCATAGGGTGAGTGGTTCACCTTCCCCTGTGGTGGCTGACATGTGTGTAGGGTGAATGGTTCACCTTCCCCTACAGTTGATGAGATATGCATAGGATGAGTGGTTCACCTTCTCCTGTTGTTTCCCTAGCATCATCCTACCCATGTAGTCTGGGACACATGGGAATTACCTGTCATCTGATCCAATGAGTTGGGAAAACTGGATAGGGACCATAGCTCTACTGATGGATGCATCATTTATTGTTGTACTCCTTATATCTAGGATGCATAATGCTCTAAAAATTGATCACTTGGATCAAAGTCTGATTGGGGTTCGACCCCTGGTTATGTGGGATGACTTTTGTCAATGGAGAGTGGCAAGGTCTTGTGACTCACTCTTGCTCAATTCTTCTTCATTATCTATATCAGTGCTCATTAGATATGGGACAAGATGCATAGATGGTTCATGATAACAAGATGACTTGATTGGCAGGTGCAATTCTCCCTAGTTGAGAGGGAGTGTTAAAATTGGAAACTAGGGAAAAAATCCACTTTAGGAAGGTCTTTTGAAAATATAATTATGGCCTTGAATTCTTCTTTTCGAGAGGACCAAAATTGACCTCAATATCACCAAATTTGGATGAGGAAAATATTTTATCTATTCAAAATAATTTTTATAATACATGACCTTGTCAAGGTGGTAAAATTTGAAAATTTGAAACTCAAATTTGCCTCCAAGTGTCAAGGTCGGCTTCACCTCTTGTTGATGGTGCTGGACCCACCAACACCTCAGGGGATCTCCCCGATAAGAAGTCCTAATTAGACTTCAAACCATTTGGTGTAGGAGTCCCAGTAGTGCGTTGCACGACAATGCATTGACCGTGGTTTCACACAAAGGCAAGTAAGATGTCCCTGTTGGTAGCAAGGGTGTGACAATTGCAGTAAGTCAAGGAAGGCGCATGAGAGGTTCTAACACACTTAGGGTGAGGTGAGTGCACCCCTTGGAAAGCTGTAATAGTATGCGGCTTGGAAGGGAGCGCATGAGTGAAGATGCATCACAAGATGGAGAACAAGTTAGAAAGCAATCCAAAGTGATGGTTAAACCAACATCACATTTTAGAAATATTCATACATGCTTATATAGAATAGTCCATACACCCATGCGTAAGCAAACAAATACATATATCATTTAGAGTAAACAAGATAGCTGGAATACAACACAACATATGCATGAAACTTGTTGGCTCTGTTATATTAAGAAGTGTAAGTTCCAATCATACAATACATCCATGTCCAACCACAAGTTTCGATAGCGGAACGTTACAGCCACAACCTTCTGCTCCTCCAAAGAGATATACTAGCTTTGTGCAGTGGAGAAGCCAAGGCACATTAAAATACTATATAAGATTTCTCTAAGATACTCCTATTGAAGCTTGGCTAAAAAAAATCCCTCACATGATTTATGAGGGACTATTTATAGCAAAGGGTGGGGTGGCCCTTCATATTCCCCTTTGTGACAGTTCATCTACCCTCATGACTCTTCATATGCTCTATGAATGTTACATCCAACTGTCGACACTTGACAAGATGTTACATTACAATGCACATGTACCATGTGAGACAAAATGCCTTGAGCAAGCCATACAAGACATCACTAACACTCAGACCATTGTGGTGAGACCAACTCTTTGACATCCTTGTGATGGTTGACGGTGGCGAACTGATGCCAAGCTTGGTCGTCCGTGATGGTGTCTATGCGCTCAATGGTGACATATTGCTGAAATGAACTCTTATCTCCATTGCGTACGAGTACATTGATATGGCTCCTCCATCCAACTCATCTAATAGCATGCGCATGGTCGTCCTGGGTGCAACCGGACTGACAACATGTTGATGCATAGTGTTTGCGCTAATCTTCAAGCATGTTTTGGTGGGCATGCACATCAACTTGTCAAAATACATGTTTAGCTCTAGCTGGACTTGCTTCTTGTCTTCGCCTTGGTGAGTGTGTCAAATGGGTGGGATCGCATGTGTGTGCACAATGACATGCTTGCTGCTGAATTCCCTTGCATGCGATCAACAACACTGCTCACCTTTTCTGCTCCATGTCAACTATTGGGATGGATCTATAACTTGTATGGTCACAGTTTCATTCATTTGTGCATGATGCGCCCCCTGATGTACTTGTTCCTGTTGCAACTCATTCTCTGTCTATGCAGCTCCTGTACTTCCTTGAGTTGCTGCTTCATCACATGCAACTCCTTATCTATTTTGTTCTCTGCCTTCACACGATCTTAATGTTGCGTCATCATCTCAGAGCCTCAAATTCCAAAGCTACTTTCGTCATGAGTGGATTTGCTTTGAACTTGCAACTTTGATCTTCCTCTATGTTGTCCACAACCTTCCTTTTGCATTCATCGCATGCAAGTATGCTGCCTTCTGCTATTGTTGACGGTGCTACTCATTGTGATTCCGTTGCCATTAATCTTGATATCATTGTCCATGAACAACTTGATTTCTTCATGGATAGGCAAGTTCATAGACACTTGACCGACTGCATCCCCAGTTGCATTCTTAATAGTGTCTTTGACTCTTCTCTCTTGGAAACCATTGTACTTGTGCTACTAAGAGACAGACGAACACCTATGATGCCTGGAGACATAGAAACACTCATGGCAAGCAATATGTTAGTCGAAAACCAAAACAAACTTGAGGACTGACTTGCAACATACTTATGTGATTGAACGTGAAGGTTGTGCAATTTTCGCTAGGAGGTTGGGAGATTGACTACCAAAACTGTGCAAGGCACAGTCCAGGCTATCAGGAGGTTGATTAACTATTGGGACTGTGTAATGCATAGTCCATGATAGCCTGTTGAGGACTGAAACTACTCAATGCACAATTTCAGTCAGCGATGACATGCAACTAGCAAACTGCATTGCGCAGTTTCTGGGGCCAGCCGGGCATTGCCTCTAAGAATTGTGCAATGCAATCTTGGAGGCTAGTGCTGGGCTATAATTGTGCAATTTCTGGAGGGAATGCAGAACCTTCACTTCCGGAGATGCGTAGTGCTAGCTAGGCAAGGCACGGTCTAAGCTAAGGCAGCCCAGACTAGCTGACAAGTGATTGGAAACATGAGAAGTTTGAATGCATGGTGAGATGAGTGAAAACAAGAGTGAATGATCATACATGCAAATCAGTGTCATGCATGCGACAGCAGTGAGATGCGAGCGAAAACTGAAACAATGCTTCTACAAGCTAACATACATCAAAACGACAACAAGCACTCACCAAAATCAAGCAGATAGCACTCACACAAGTGAAACACAAAAGTGACAGAAACACAACACAAGACATGAAAGGCGGGCTTACCCCAAGATGGTTGAGCTGAATGTGCCGATGAATACTAGATGCAATATGGGATGTGAGAGCTACAAGGTAGATGTGAGGAATGAGCTCTGCAATGTAAGGATTTGTTTTTATAGAATTGAGGTTGTGATGTGCATGCCACAAATCTAGGAAAAGCGACACTTGGCGAGAGGCTTCTGAAATGATCCTGCTAAAAATAGATCCTTGAATCAAGGGATGTCTTTGCATGTTGCCTTGGGAAGAGCAGTCCATGCACACAAATTAGTTTTGCTCGGTCCTAGAGGGAACTAATCAACCCAACTGCACATGCAACAATCTACTCAGTTGAAGGGAAAAAATGTGCATTTATGGGAGGGAGTTGGGTTAGTTGCCTAGAGAGATTGTGCAATTTCTGAGCAGAGCAGTTGACTACTGCCCAGAATTGCGCAATTTTTGGGTTGAGCAGCCTTGCTAGGAGGAATTGCACAATTTTTCCAGTGAACAGTGATGTTGGGTTGTTTTATATTCTTTCCACGTAGTTAACATGGGGTTTAAGAGGTACTTGTAACCCCACTTTATGGGGTCCAAGGCAGCGCCCCGGAAAATTTTGATTTTGGACCCTATGTTAGGTTCGGCAGACCCACCTATGGTTTTGTGCATGATTTTTGCACATGTCTTTTGGACGCGATGATTTTTCGATCCATGGTATTGGATGTGATGGTTTTCGGTCCATGGTATTGGATGCTTCGACATGTATAAATATTTATTGTAACATTGAAATGAACATAATGAAAAATCAAGCTGGTAGTCCCGGTTTGGGGATCCAGTGGGAAAATCTCTGTGTATATGTGTTTTATGTGTTATGCTCTTACATTTTTTATTTTTCTGTGTTTTAGAATTCGTATGCAAGTAATTTCTATACGGGGTTAAAACCTACATTTGGTATCAGAGTTGTTTTTGGCGTCAAGGGGACGCCTTTGTTGCTAAGAGATTTTGCTCGGGCCTATGGTAGATCCTGTTCAGTGGGAGATCTGCGATATCGATTCTGGTGGTGAAAGAAGATTGCAAGTGGTGGAAAGATAGAGATTGAGAAATTTAATGGTCAGAGTTTTGAGTTGTGGAAACTCAAGATGGAGGATCTGTTGGTGTATAAAGATCAGTGGATCGTGGTAGATCCAAGTACTAAACCAACGGGAGTGACCTATGAAGAATGGAAGAAGTTGGATCAGAAGGCAAAGAGCACAATATGATTGTGTGTCTCAGATTCAGTATTGCTGAATGTATCAGGGGAAGCTACTACAAAGGCTTTGTGGGACAAGTTAGGGACTTTGTACCAATCTAAGTCTCTGATGAATAAATTGTTCCTGCAAAAAAAGCTGTATAACCTGAAGATGAAAGACGAAGACTTGGTGACAGAGCATCTGAATGCATTTAATATTGTGGTAAGTCAGTTAGCATTTGTTGATATTAAAATTTTAGATGAAGATCAGTGCATCAGTTTGTTGTGTTCTCTACCAGAGCTGTGGGATATTCTGGTTATTGCAATAGGTAGCAAAGAAATTGCCTTGCATTTTGATGAAATAGTCTCATCCTTGCTGACGGAGGAGATGAGACGGAAAAATATGGAGAGCCAGAATGGTGATGCCTTGTCTGTACGAGGACGGTCCTAGAACAGAAATAAAAATAAGTTATCAAGTGGAAGATCTAAATCTAGAGGGAGATCTAAATCTCCAGGAAAACCTATAAAGGTGGTGTGTTGGAAATGTGGAAAGGAAAGGCACTTCAAAAGGGACTGTAAATCTAAAGCTCCTGATAAAGGAAAGGGATCTGATGATGCTCCTTCTACAGAGGCGAAAACCACCTCAGATGAAGGTGGGGATGTGTACTTGGCTTCTTCAAGTACACATGTAGATCATTAGGCATGGTTGATTGACTCATGTGCATCCTTTCACTTCACTCCCCATAGAAGACTGGTTCTGCGAGTATGAGAAATATGATGGTGGTGATGTCTTCTTGGGGGATGACAGGAAGGCTAGAATCATTGGTCGTGGAAAAGTAAAGTTGAAGTTGCAAGGTGGAAGGGTTAGAACACTTCTGAGTGTTCTACATATTCCTGCATTGGCCAGAAATCTAATTTCTGTAAGCAAGCTGAATGATGCAAGTGTAAAAACAGTGTTTGAGAAGGATACCTGCAAGATGGTTCGAGGAGCATTGGTATTGATGCGAGGAGTTTGGATTGGAACTCTGCACAAGTTGCAAGGTAGCACTATTGTTGATGGATGCAACAGTTCTGTGGTTCCTGAAAGTGGAGTAGAAAATCTAGTCGTCTCTAGAGAGAGGACCATGCTGTGGCATCAAAGGCTTGAACATATTGGAGAGAAGGGCCTTCAAATACTTCATGGTAAAGGTATGGTAGAAGGTACGAGTAATAGCTCCCTGGATTTTGATTTCTATGAAAATTGTGTATATGGGAAGCAGAATTGAGTGAGTTTCCCCTCTAGAAGTAAGAGGGAAAAATAGATATTAGAGCTTATGCACAGTGATGTGTTTGGGCCTATGAAGGTTCCATCACTGGGTAAGTCTGTGTACTATGTAACATTTATAGATGACTTCTCAAGGAATACATGGATATCTTTCCTTAAGAAGAAATAAGAAGTCTTTGACAAGTTTAAAGAATTCAAAGCTTTGGTGGAAAACCAGATAGAAAAGAAGATAAAGGTGCCGAGGACAGATAATGGTGGAGAGCTTTGCAGTAAGGAATTTGAAGAATTCCATAAGAAGTGTGGTATAGCACGGCAGAAGACTACTCCATATACACCTCAGCAAAGTGGAGTCGCAGAAAGAATGAATAAGATGTTGATGGAAAGGGCAAGAAGCATGTTCAGTGGTGTCCAGTTAGGATAGGAATTTTGGGCAGAGGTGGTGGATATTGCATGTTACCTGGTCAAAAGGCCACCTTCATTAGCATTGGAGGATAAGACTCCACAAGAAGTGTGGACTGGTAAGAAACCCTCTCTTTCACATCTGAGGGTATTTGGATGTGATGCATATTTACATGTTCCAAAGAAGAAATGAACCAAGTTGACTAGTAAATCTAAAAAGTGCATCTTTATTGGGTATAAGGATGGTTTGAAGGGTTATAAGCTTTTGAACCCAGTAACAAGGAAGGTTGTGTACAGCCGAGATGTGGTGTTCAGAGAGGTGAAAGATGTTATTAAACATGAAGTCCAACCAAAGGAACCTGAGAAGATAGAGTTTGAGCTAAAGGAGGAAGAATCAAACTCTACAGCAAAGGAGGAATCAGACGCTGAAGAGCCACAAACTCCGGGTGTAAGAAGATCAGTTCGAGAAAGAAGGTAGCCAGAAAGGTATAGTCCATTTGCTTTCTGTTCAAATTTTGATTTAACTATTACTAATGATGATCTCAGAACTATGAAGGAAGCAGTGGATTCAGAGGATGGAAACTCTGGAAAGAGGCCATGGTTGATGAAATGGCATCTTTGCACAAAAATGAGGCTTGGGATTTGGTGAAGTTGTCAGCTGGAAGGAAACCCATTGGCAGCAAATGGGTGTTCAAAAAGAAGACAAATGCAGAAGGAAAAGTGGAGAAATACAAAGCTCGGTTGGTAGCAAAAGGTTATTCCCAAGTGCCAGGAATTGATTTTGGTGATATTTTTTCACCTGTTGCCAAGGTAACTTCTATTAGATTAATTTTATTTGTTGTTGTTGCTTTTGATTTTGAGGTAGAACAGATGGATGTGAAGACAACATTTCTTCATGGGGATGTGGGAAGAGATCTACATGAAAACAACTTGAAGGCTTTGTAGTGAAGGGTAAGAAAGAACTGGTATTGCAAGTTAAAGAAGTCTCTGTATGGGTTAAAAAACAAGCCACAAGGATGTGGTATCGGGGAAAATTGAACATTTATATGGGTACTTGGCGTTCACCAGAAGAAAAGCAGATCATTGTGTGTATTTTAAATTAATTTG
>APFE031700512.1:93534-105564 GCA_000404065.3 Pinus taeda | reverse complement strand
TATTTGGAGGTGCAGTCAGTTGGATGAGTAAGAAATAATCTGTAGTGGCACTATCAACTACAGAGGCAGAATACATAGCAGCCACTCATACAAGCAAGGAAGCAGTTTGGTTGCAGAGATTATTTTCAAGTATGGGGTTAGTACAGGAAGCTATAAGGATAGACTGTGATAACCAAAGTGCAATTTTCTTGGCAAATAACCTTTCATATCATTCAAAGGCAAAGCACATTGATGTTCAGTATCACTTTGTGAGGGATATGATAGAAGAAAAAAAGGTGTTGCTAGTAAATGTGGACACTTTGAAAAATACTGCAGATGCATTGACAAAATCTGTGAGCTCTGAGATGTTCTCCTGGTGTAGAGAAACAATGGGCGTTTCAAGGCTGGAAAAATGACGAAGCTCTCCTGTGGCCCCCTGTGGAGAGAAAACAACAAGTGGGAGAATGTTGGGTTGTGTTATATTCTTTACACGTATTTAACAGGGGCTTTAAGGGGTACTCGTAACCCCACTTATGGGGTCCAGGGTAGCACCCCGCAAAATTTTGATTTTGGACCCTATGTTGGGTTGGGCGGACCTACCTATGGTTTTGTGCATGATTTTTGCACATGTTTTTTTGGAAGCAATGATTTTTCGGTCCATGGTATTGGATGCGATGGTTTTCGGTCCATGGTATTGGATGCTTCGGCATGTATAAATATGTATTGTAGCATTGAAAGGAACATAATGAAAAATCAAGTTGGTAGTCTCGGTTTTGGGATCCCAGTGGGAAAATCTCTGTGTATATGTGTTTTATGTGTTATGCTCTTGCATTGTTTATTTTTCTATGTTTTAGAATTCGTATGCAGGTAATTTTTGTACGGGGTTAAAAGCTACAAGTGACATGTGGATTTGCACAATTCTAGAGTCCAGCACGCTGCTAGATAGAATTGTGCAATTTATTAGGAGTTGTTCAGCCTACAGCTGGACCAAGTTTAGAGAAACAACCTGTGAGGGGGATGCAACAAGATTTGATGGATAGACTTTCATTCTGCAAGAAAATCACTGAAGGTTGTGTACTTGACAAGGCAAGACATGATGTTGTGAAAGGTTGGTAGGGAGGCTCCAAAACGAAGCTAAGAAAAAAATTGGAGGGTAGTTGTAGCCACTAAAACACTTGGAGACACACTGGTAGAACTTCAATTCTCTGAATGGACCTTGTTTGTGAAAAGAAAGTCTAACACCTCTAGAAGTATTGTTCAGTTCTTAGTTTGTCTTGGTTTTCACAGTTGCTTGATTGTAATTTGTAGCATTTGCCAAGCTCTTGGTCGATTGACACACTTTCCAAACCAAGTCAACACAATTGTTTCGATTTGGGTTGAGGGGTACATTGGTGCATAAGTAGTTAGTCGCCAGAGTCTTAATTTCATCTCTGGTGTTGCTCCACTGCCAGCAGGCCTAGACAATACCCCAACAGAGTCACGTAGGAAGACATGCATCGCTCTGCTTCCAACGAACCTAGTCAGTACCCCAGCAGAGTTACTTGCATCACATCTTTGCGCAGGAAGCCTTTCTCTTCTTTCACATTATTCATTTTTCATTTTTTTTGAAATTTTTCACTTTTCACTTTTTTATTTTTTTTGTTTTCATAATTGTGCATAGCACTTATTCATTTCAGAGGCAAAAGATGGATCCTGACTTACTGA
The DNA here is from genome assembly GCA_000404065.3 of Pinus taeda. Lineage (NCBI taxonomy): Eukaryota > Viridiplantae > Streptophyta > Pinopsida > Pinales > Pinaceae > Pinus > Pinus taeda. The sequence goes on along the minus strand of APFE031700512.1, from coordinate 103,881 downwards.
GAGCAGAAGAGGTTGTTCCTTCATAGAGGTAGTTTATATATACCTCTGATGTGTTTGTTAAGGTTTTACCCCTCACCTTACTCTACTTGACTAAGCTGACAAGGATTAACCCAAAAACAACCAACTAGAGTAAGTGATATTAGTTAGCACGCAAGCATTGTATTTTCACCAGGGTTCACTTTGAACAATACATATTTTCCATTAATGTATCATGGAATGAAGGCAACAAGTTCTTACATAAGAGAGTAGACAACAGATAACCAAATGTTGATAGTTATACAAGTTCTCTTGTACTTTACCCAACTTGTTTCAAGAGTCACACACGGTCCATGCGAAACTGACCTATGGACAATAACAAGAAAACAAACAAAGAAGCAAAGCAAGAAGCATAAGAAAATACAAAAGCAAAATGAGTAAGTAAAAAAAGAAACACACAAAGAAAGAAGAAAACATGCATGCAAGTTGTTGGAAATACTGAGAGGGGGGTGAATCAGTATTCCTTAGAAATTAACACTTTTAAATATTTTCAGAGCATTAGTTAATCTTCAATTATTATTAGTGTTTATGCAGTAATAACATTAAATAAAATAACACAGTAGACACAATAATTTTAGGTGGAAAACCCCCTTCGGGTTAAAAGCCATCAAATGCTTTTCTAATAAATTCTTTAATCTTCAGCCCCAACTGAAATGAAAGCAACAACTTCCTAGAATTCTAGAAAAGCATTCTTCTCTAACTCCCACTGGAAGGACGCCCCAACGCCCTAGTTTCTTCAGTAGTCAACTGAATGGATGCCCCAATATTCTAGACCAACCTATCACCCTGAAGTTCACAAGCTCCAATCTGTAGGTGACTTCATGCACCATCCTAGCACCTCCTTTCCACCCTGTAATGACTGAAATGAGACAAGAGTGTGGATACCCGTACCAGGGACAACGATCCATGATACAATATGATTTACAATGATTTTGACTGAACACCCAATCACACTATAACCTATAACCCAACCATGACATCATCCCAACAGAGACTCCTCTACCTCCCAATAATGCCATTTCGACTCTAGGCAGATTGACTTTTTTATAATAATGACTCTTCCTAACTTTTACAAATGACTCTTTTACAACTTTACAATGATGACTCTTAGCCTTGAAACTTCTTCACAATATACGAATAGTTGTTGTGTCTTCAAAGGATGTCCTGCTGCAATGCTTCCTTTGATTTGATACGTCTACTCTTGAATTCTTCCTTGAAGTTGTACTTGAATCTTCTTCTACCTGCATGCCAAATTTTCCTGACGAAACAAATCCCAAAACAAAACAAAATACCCTTCAACTTACCTCTATTTGCAAAACAAATGTAAGTGCATAATAATGAATAAATACAATTAAAATTGTAATGCGTACCTGAAGTGTGCTTGTCACTTTTTTTGTTGACTTATTGCAATAGTAGACAAAGAATCCCACTCTTGATATAGGTCTGGCGTCTATGCAAGACTATATCCAAAACTAACCTAAATATATATATATAATAAAAACTGTTGACAGACTCTAGACTTGTGATAGACCAAGTTCTAAGTACAACAACAGAGACCATTCTATCAACTATGACAAGACAAGTAACATGAATGTACAACATCATATATATTTAGCAAACTTGGTGTAACATCAAGAATATGTAGCATAAAATGTCTAGTATCAAGAATAGGACATCCAAAAAACTAATTGTGACATAGAGACATAAAGATATAACTAAGACACTGTATATACTTACATTGTCCTGCAAAAACATATGTTAGAGATGATACTAAAAATTCAAATGTAAACACTAGTCATACATACCTTGATGTAGGAGACTTACCCTTGATTGTTGATGTGTGGTCCTTACTACATTGATCCTTGAATACATGTTTTTTCTTGCCTTCTAGGAGCTCGATATTGAATGTGTTGTATCTATGTAATTTCGGATCTCTATGGTCTGAAATTGCGTCTTGTGGTAGCCCTCTTAAGTCCTATTTCCAACCCCACAGGTCTAATCAAGGTTGGATTCTTCAAGAAAGAGTTATGCCCAATCTCCCACAATGACCTGATTATAGACTAGTTTAGTAGAGAGAATTTGTACAAAGTACCACGTATCACTGTCATGACCTTAGGTCCTGAAAAAGCTACTCAAAAAACTAAATTTCATCCTGTTTCTGTGACTATTTACGAAATTTGAATCCAATGCTCAGAGAGAAAATTATGACTATTTTCCCAACGTCCCCTGTTTGACATGGAATTAGGGAGCCTGCAAAAACCCTAATTTCCTCAAATCATATATCCAAAAATATAGCAAACTAAGATCTGAAATTTGGTCACAAAATTCATTAATATTTCGGCTCAAATGAGTTTTAATTTTAGCTTCTGAAGCTTCACAGAAAAAACGGTATAGCAAAAATTCCACGATGACCTGTTTTAAGACAAAAAAATCCCTACAAGAGGAGGATATGAGGGTGATTATTTTTATGAATGTCTTGAGTTGAGAGGGTCCTCAACAAGTGAACGTTGGAGGGATTTTAGGAGCAAAAAAATATTATTAATTATTGAATATTCAATTACCACAAACAATTGTGAGTGCCATGCCACAACCCCATAGCATTTTAGCCCATTAACTGGGGTTACTAACTTCAAACACAAATAACTCTTAAACCGTGAAGAACTGGGAGGTGTACCATATATCAACGGAAACATCTCGAGGAGTAGAATCCATTGAGAATATATTTGACTCAAAATAATATGATTTTTCAAGTCAAAATTCCCTTGCAATATCAGGGTAGCCCTTGGTGTTGCTTGGGTTGACATCAATGGCAACCACTAATCAACACAACAAAACAACTCAAAAAGCAAACACTACTACTCCTAAGTTAATAGTGAATGGGTTGTCTCACATGAAGTGATACTTCCAATGCAGCCACCAGCACATTAATTGACCCATGTCGGTGAAGGCATGGTTCACGAACAACACAGCTGTGTGAAACAACATATGTGAAATATACAACAATGAAGACAGACACACTCTGAGCTTACAATCATCCAGAGAACAAAAATGAGTGAAAGCGCATGACATGCACTCTGTGGACTTGCCAAGATGTCGTGTGACACTACGTGCAGATGTTAAGCATACACACACTCTTGACTGTGACATGCAAGCCCAAGTGAGCAAGGTAGACCACTTGCGTTGCACAAGTGTGCTTTTTGAGTAAGATTCCTCCAATGCATGTGTAATCGAATCGTGTATTTCAAGTGGAGGAAGTGAAGTATGAGTGTTAGATTGATCTTCAATGCATACAGATGAGTGACGAGGAGTCGTGCATGTTTGAACAATTTCTTGATCAGAAGTGAAACCAACCTTGGGACAGCGAGGGCCTGGCATAACCATCAGCTCAAGCTAAAGTGCCTTGATAGTCTGCGGGGTTTCAACTTCATTGACAGATGGATCATCGTAGACTAGTGGCTAAGCTGGATTAACAATGAGTGAATCGACATCATGATCGGATGATAAGGTAAAGAGATCATGACAACCAAGATCAAAAAACTCAGGATGTTGGTCGACATCCTCATGATTTGAAAAATCACACAAAGGGGTAGATGAGAAGCAAGAATGTTCATCCCTTGTGTTTCTAAAAAAGATGGATGAAAAATCAAGTGGATGTTCAAATAATGATTGGTCCTCTCTGTTGTCAGATGATGGAATGACATCTGGTGTGTCCTGCAAATGATCAATAATGTGTGCTTCCGTGGACGGAGATACACGTGAAAAATCCAAGATGGCAGGATCACCAAGGAGGTCAGGAAAAAATGGAGGAGGTATGAACAGACAGGGATGGCCCTCTACTACCGGTGGATGATCAAGCTCGTAGTCGTGCTCTTTGTGAATGACAGTGCATGTTGGTTTTGCAACACCAACTCCGTCAATAGATCAATCATCGTTCAAAATAGGTGTAGAGTCCAGAATGGAAGAACACAAGACAGTGCAATTCAAAGGATGATCAGAATACGAGGATGGAGGTTGAGGTGCGAAATACATGTGATAACCCATGGGATTCCCAACCAATATTGCACGAAAATTGGAAGGAGCGATGTCAGGAGGATGTGATGGTTGAACAAATGTGTGTTCATGCTCTCCCACGTCACTCTCCGATGGTGGAGCTATTCGATGAGGGGACGGCGGATAGTCGCTTGTGACAACGACCGTGTCCATTTGTGATTGCACAACTCCATCATCGAAGTATGCTAAACGGGGTTTGAGCTTGAAATTATTCTTGGGATTGACATATTGGATAAGGCAATATTCAAAGCTGTCCATGAGATACTGAAATTTCATCTGACTTTTCGGGGCTTCAAGCATGAATAGACATAAGTGCTCTAAAAACTCCATAGGTGATTCATGCGGGGCCTTCCGTTGTTATTACAATTTTTATCAAGTACTTCAGGATCAAAATGGTGGAAAACATATTCGATTACATCGCTGAAATGCTTGAATGAGTGCACAGAGTTACGAGATAGTGTGCCACACCATTGTGATGGGTGGTCGTGAAGTGTGTGTGCGAGCAATGAACGGACCTCTATTTCATTAAAATATTCCATGCCCTCCATGAGATAATGGAAGTCATCTATGTGCTTAGGCCAGGCCACTTCACCTTCACCATCATACGTGATTTGTGACAAGTGATCACAAGACTCCCTCTCAATGTGAAATATATGTTCGTTGGACAGAAATTTCGGAGGGTGAACTATAACAAACTACATGATAGATGTGCGAAAATACAAAATATATGATGTGGGCTCAACTTGTCATTTGGCCCTCCTTCTAGCGCCAGAAATGTTGTCAGTGTTGGACCCACCAACATGTCAGGGGATCTCCATAGTAAGAATTCCCAATTAGACCTCAGACCGTTTGGTATAGGAGTCCCAGCAGTGGGTCATACGACAATGCCTTGACCGCATTTTTTCACAGAGGAAAGTAAAATGTCCCTATTGGTAGCAAGGGTGTGACAGCTGCAGCAAGTCAAGGAAGGTGCATGAGAGGTTCTAACACATCTAGGGTTAGGTGAGTGCGCCCCTTGGAAACTTGTAATAGTACGTGGCTTGGAAGGGAGCACACTAGTGAAGATGCATCACAAGCTGGAAAGCAAGTTAGCAAGCAATGCAAAGTGATGGTTAAACCAACAACACATTTCAGAAAGATTCATACATGCTTATACATAATAGTCCATACATGCATGCGTAAGCAAAAAAATACATATATCATTTAGAATAAACAAGATAGTTGGAATACAACACAACATATGCATGAAACGTGTTGGCTTTGTTATATTAAGAAGTGTAAGTTCTAGTCATACAATACATCCATGTCCAACCACTAGTTCAAATAGCCAAACGTTACAACCACAACTACCCGATCCTCCAAAGAGATATACTAGCTCTACATAGTGGAGAAGCCAAGGCGCGTTACAATACTATCCAAGCTTTCTTTAAGATACTCCTATCGAAGCTTGGCTGACCAAAATCCCTCACAATGAGTTATGAGGGAATATTTATAACAAAGGGTGGGGTGGCCCTTGACATTCCCCTTTGTGACAATTCACCTACCCTCATGACTCTTCATCTACTCTATGACTCTTATATCAAACTATCGACATGATCCAGGTGGATATTGGTGGCCACCCACCAAGTCCACTTGGACCCCCACCATTGTTTCTTTCAACTTTTCAGTTTCCTTAATTGTAGCATAGTTTACTATTAGCGGTTTTTCGAGTCCTGAACATCCAGAGTCGTTTTGAGGCCCTAAACGGCGTTTTTTGAGAAAAATGGGAGCAACATGGGTCCATAGACCGATGTTGCTCTTCCCAAAGTTGTAGTTCTCAGATAGATATTTCTAACGAGATATTGTGCGTGTTAAACAGAGATTGTATGCCAAAGTTACGACCCCAAGAATTTGATGTACCAATTTACCCAAACAGGGCCCACAGTTTGGTGTTTCATCTTCTAGGGTTAGGTTTTTGGATGTTTAAGGTTTTCCACTATTTCTCAACAATAAATAGGTCTTCAAGTCTCATTATAACACAATTCAAAGGCATGTAGACGCCACATCTCTTCTCAGAGATAAGCTACCATCGCCCTAGTTGGTTTATTTCCATTTCTGTCTATAAGCATATTTCAGTATTTTACATTAATGAAATGAAGTATTATTTCTGCTACATCTCTGTGTTTATGGTTATCTCTGTAATTTGTTGCGTTCCTGTTTAAATTCGGATCAGTGGTATCAAAGAAGTTTACTTTTTCTTTGTTTTTCTTTGCATGTCCCCAATGAGGTCGAGATATAAGGAGTTAGGGCTTGAACTGGTCGAACCTTTGCAAGACAAACCTCGCAAATCCCAACAGCCTCCCATGGAAGATGAAAATAAAGATGAGGGGGGAAGAGATCCTATCAAAATATTGCTCAAAGAAGCCCTCGAGCGACAAAGGAAAGCGATGATGGACAACTTTTCCCAAATCCTTCAGCGACTACCTAGGGGTGATGCATTGGCTTCCAACAGCTACTTTGGAAACGCCACACTGTTTAATGTACAAGTTAATTTTGAAATCCCCATATTCGAGAGTCAGATAGATGTAGATGTCATCGATAAATGGTTAAATCTGCTAGAGATTTATTTTTCTATTCATGATTTTTCCAGTGGGGAAAAGATTATTTTTGTTCTTCTCAAAGAAGCCCCCCACATCAAGGATTGGTGGGAAACCTAATGTGAGCAGAAGGATGAAAGTACAGGCTCATTATTTTCAGCCACACCCACTTGGAATTCATTCCGGGATGCCATCAAGGAGCAGTACCACCCTGTCAAAAGCTATGAGGATCAATACATAAAGTGGACCACGCTGTGGTAGGGAAGGGACCAAGACATGTCGGAGTTTACCAATATTGTCCATACCCTCCGCAGAAAGTTGGGTATTAAGGATTTGGAGCAGCATTTGGCACTCAAATGCCATAGCTACCTGCACAAGTACATCCAAGAAGAAATAGAATTCCTGAACATCTCCTCGCTCAGCACAACATACTGATATGTCGTCAAGGTCAAGAAAAATTTTAAACAGAAGAAGCGAAACTACAAATCTGTGAACCCGAAGCAAGGGAAAGGTTCCCCCAAAGCGTACAACAAAGGACAAAGCCAAGGCGAGGCAGCCCAAGACAACCCACCAAAGCTGCAAGCAAAGAACAATGTCGCGAAGCTGAAAAAGGACACGGGAAATTGGTGTGAGTTCCATAAGAGCTCCACTCACAACACAAGCGAGTGTCGAGCCAAGTAGTCACTAGTGGCCAAGCTAAAGATGTCAAAATCAGATGCATGTTTTGACTCTGAGTCAAAACCCAACAAGGGGAATGACAAAGGAAAGCAGATTATTGATGCAGAGCCCAATGCCATCGTTGCCACCATGAAGATCCAGAAGGAGGAACTCCAAGATCCAAAGGAGGAAGAGTGTCTCTTCCACTCCCAAATGTGGGTAAAGGGCTCCCCGCTACAATTCATTGTGGACATCGAGAGCCAAAATAACCTCATTTTCGCAGAGGTCATGAAGTGGCTGGGCTTACTGACCACATCACACCCACAACCATACACCATCGGGTGGCTTCACCAAGGACAAGATCTTCGCATGAGCCAGTAGCGTCGCCTTCCATACAACATCAAGCCCTTCATGGATGAGGTATTGTGTGGCATTGCTCCCCTTGAAGTTTGTGATGTATTATTAGAACAACCATACTTGTGGAAGCAACATGTTGTGTATGAATCAAGGCCCTGTGTTGTTATTGTTACTTTGGGAAATAAGTTATACAAGATACCGGAGGTAGCACTGCCTACCGACATCTCTTTGGTTACTGCAAAACAATGCAGTAAGCTCATTTCCAAAATCGGGAAATTTGTTTTCCTAATGATACGCCCTCAAGGAAAGAAGAAGATGCTGGCCATGACCTCCAGACAGGCCCCCTCCAAACGACAACTACAAATGAACAAGGTCATGGAGGAGTATGAGGACATCTTCACCCTCTCCCCCCACAGGGGTTCCTCTACACTTTCAGTTCAAGCACTCCATCGATCTGACCCCGGGTGCGCCACTGCCTAATAGACCAATCTATCAGCGCTCTGTTCTGGAGAATGATGAAATCAAGAGACAGATCCAGGAGCTGTTGCAAAAAGGTCACATCCATCCAATCTCATCGCCCTGTGGGAGCTCGATCGTGTTGGTATAGAAGAAAGATGGGACTTGGAGACTCTGTATTGACTATCAGGCGCTGAACAAGATCACTGTCCGTAATAGGTACCCGATCCCATGGATTGATGACCTCCTGGAGCAAATGAAGGGGGGGGAATATTTCAGCAAGATCGATTTGAAGTTAGGATATCATCAGGTGCCAATCGAACCCTCCGATGTGTGGAAGACTGCCTTCAAAACCAAGGAGGGCCTTTTCGAATGGTTGGTTATGCCTTTCGGATTGACGAATGCTCCTGCAACCTTCATGAGGCTAATGAATGACATCTTGTGGCCATTCACCAATTCATTCGTAGTGGTATACTTGGATGACATCTTGATCTTCAGCCAGAGTAAGGAAGAGCACCTCCACAACATCTGATAGGTTCTCCAAACGCTGTGGCAACACAAGTTATGTGCTAATTTGGAGAAATACACTTTTAGCATGACCCAAGTTCAGTGTTTGGGATACATTATTGATGAACAAGGGGTGCATGTGGATCCAGCTAAGATCCAAGTCATTCAGGATTGGTCATCTCCAACCACTCTGACGGAGCTCCGTAGCTTTCTAGGTCTTGCCAACTTCTACCACAAGTTCGTGTTGGGATTTTCTCATATCACTTGGCCCTTGAGTCATGTCACCAAGGGATGAGCGAAAGCAAAATTCTTTTGGTCTGAATCTCAACAGAAGGCATTCACAGAGTTGAAAAATCACCTTTGCTCGACACCAATGCTTGCATTACGATACTTGCAACAGCCTTCTGAGTTCTAGACAGATGCCTCTAACTATGCTATTGGGGCAGTCCTTACTCAACACAGGCATCTAGTGGCATATCACAGTGAGACACTTTCAGACACAGTCTAAAAGTATCCCACTTATGAAAAAGAGATGTATTCCATTATGCAAACCTGCCGACAATGGACGCATTACATTTTGGGGAAGAAAACGGTCAACCACACAGACCACCAACCCTTGCAATTCATACAGACCCAAGGGAAATTGCAGAATGATCGCCTTCAGAAGTGGTTCACATACCTCCAATAGTTCCATTTGAATATCAAATCTAAGAAGGTCAACACCAATAATGTTGCAGATTACCTCAGTCGACCACCAATCATGGTGTTAACTATCGTCCTCAACTCTTGTGGGCACGAGACTTCTGATTGGCCACTTCTCTACAAAAGCGACCCAGAATTTAGCCACACATGCCAGACACTCTTGGAGGGTCAACATGATCTAGATTTTCACCTCCAAGATGCCTTGTTATGCCACCTAGGTCACCTTTGTGTTCCTTCGAGTGTGCCAAGATGATTTTGGAAGCACACTATAGTCAAGCTGTTGGGCATTTCGGGGTCGAGAAAATGGTGGCAGTGTTGTAGAAGTATTTCTATTGGCCGAATCTTCGACAGGATGTTGGGAAGTACATCAGATCATGCACTTCCTTCGCCATTGCCAAACCGACCATCAAGAAGCAAGGCCTCTATACCCTGCTGCCTACCCTTAGTCGACCTTAGGAATCCATCTCCATGGATTACATGTCAGGCCTTCCCTCCACTAAGCAGGGAAACAATTGTGTTTTTGTGGTCATCGACAGGTTCTCGAAGATGGCCATTATGGCAGCCTGCAAGAAGAATATCACAACAGAAGCCATTTCTAAACTCTTCTTTGAATGAGTGTGGGTACACTTAGGGATCCCATAGTCTATCATCTCAGATCGAGACATTAGGTTACTCAGTACATTTTGGTCTAGTCTCTGACCGATGCTGGACACTAAACTAACTAATTCCACAACCTTCCATCCTCAAACTAATGGACAGACAGAGGTTTTCAAGAGGATGATTGTACACATTCTGTGCATGTACAACTCAAAGCATCCATGCACATGGGACAAGAGCCTACCCTATGTTCAGCACAGCTACAACTAGGCTCTCCACAACTTGACTGGCCACAACCCTTTTCAGGTGGGCTTGGGATTCCAGCCACTATGTCCCATTGATGTGGCCATGCCCTTTGCAACTACTCACGCAGATTCGGCTCATGTCCAGTCTGAAACAGATAAGGAAG
>APFE031700512.1:0-84824 GCA_000404065.3 Pinus taeda | reverse complement strand
TATAATTAATTTGAAATTGTAATATTAAATAAAATGAGATGAATATATAATTTAAAAATAAATATATGAAAATACACAAATATAATATTTATTGAAAAGTGTGTAAATACGTGAAGATTGTATAGATATATGCATTGTTTCCAACAAAAAATATGACATGACAATAATAATATTTTATTAAAAAAATGTGAAATGACTTTTATTATGAGTACTTCACTTTATGACTTTAGAAGTACTTAGAGCACTACCATGGTTAATCGTGAGTTTTTATCTACCATTGAGAATGTGACAAGTACCTTTAACTCAAACAATGCCACCTCAACCATTGAGGATGATGTCATCCCCTGAAATGTGATTGGTTCTCATAAAATGAATTTTGATTGTACATTTTCCTTAGGAGACCCATTTTACACCTCAAAATTCCCCTAATGGAACTATGGAGTTTAGGGATTAATATTTGATGAAGATGTAGATCTTGGAAAACCCAGAGATGCTCACACTACAACTAATGTTGAAAGACATGATGATGCCTTGGATACACAAGAAGATCTTGAGCCTAAGCCTGATCTTGCTGATGATCCCATGGATCCCATGGACCCCTTGGACCCTCTTCCATGTGATCCTCTTGCTAGAAAGAAACCATTATCGCTTTGTGACACTTTACATGATGTTGATAGACATTCTACCCCTAGAGGAACCTTCATAGAAAACAATAATCCATGTCCGTTACAAGGATACATAGTATCCATGAGTAACATTATACATGGTGAATCATGCACTTATGAAGAAGTAGTGAAAGATCAAGTATGAAAAGTAGTGAAAGATCAAGTATGAAAAAATGCTATGTCCGAAGAATAGGATTCCATCACATAATGATGTATGGGAAGTAGTTTGTTGTGACTTCTAAATGGTTGTACAAAATTAAACATGGTGCAAATGGACGTTTTGAAAAATATAAAGCTAGATTTGTGGCTAGAGATTTCTCTTAGAAAGAGGGAGTACACTATGACGAGATTTTTTCACCTGTTGCTCGATATAATACCATCTAATTTATTGTGGCTCTAGCTGCTAGTCAGGGATGAACACTTCACTAAATGGATGTGAAAACTATTTTTCTACATGACTTACTCAAGGAAGAAGTATTTGTGGAGCAACCACACGGCTTTGAAGAACATGACAAGAAAACTTGTGTGTGTAGATTGAAGAAAACTCTCTCCCACCTTCACTCCCTCAAGAGGCATAAGGCAAGATGATCCTCTCTCTCCCTATATTTTCCCGCTCACAGCAGAAGGATTGAGTCATTCTATTAGATCTACTCTTTCTCAGCAATGCCTAAAAGGACTTTTCCCTTAGCTCCAATCATCAATACTTTGCACATCAAAAAAACAAAATTATGACACTCTCCTTTTAGGGCATCCCTCTATTCAAGAAGATATGAAGTTCAAAAAAATCCTTTGATGATTTTTTTGCAGCCTCTGGCATGGATATCAACACAAGAATATCCCAAATTTTCTTCTTCAATGCCCCACAATCTATTCAAGCCCACATCTCCTATCTCTTGGGCTTTAAGAAGAGCTCCCTTTCGTCTAAATATCTGAGGGACCCTATGACCTCCAATCCTCTTCACCAATCTGTATGGGGAGGAATTTTACTCAAGATTAAAGCCAAGCTCTCGAGTTAGACTTTTAGAGCTCTTAATCTGGTTGACCACTTCAATATCCTAAAATCAATGCTTCAATCCATGCCTACCTAACTTCTCTCCACTCTAGAAACCCTCAAATCCATTCTTAACAAGCTTCAGAACCTTCAATGCTCCTTTCTTTGGGGAGGGGCCAAACTGGATAAAAAAATGGGCATTGGTAGCTTGGGACAAGCTTTGTATTCCCAAGTCTGCAAGAGGTCTAGGCTTAAGGGATCCTGGGACTTTAAGGCAGCCCTTAAGCGAAAAAAATTGGTGCATATGGCTTAAAAACCACTAAGTGTTGTGGTGTGAAATGTGGGTAAACAAATATGCATGGGGCACCCATTCTCCCCACCTGGTAAGAATGTCGAAGACCAACCCTTGTTCTCACATATGGAATGTGGCTTGGAGAAATAAACCATCAATTCAAGACCATTGTTTTTGGAAAGCGTGAAATGGAAAGACCACCTTGTTCTGGGAAGGTTCGTGGAATCAGTGACCAAAGCTCTCATCCCAAGCTGACCTCCAACAAATTAGAGATCATTATCTACAAAGGGGCTTCTCTCTGGTGGCTCATTACTGGGCCAACCATTCTTCATATTTTCCTTGGTGGTGACGTAAACTTCAATCATAAATTCAAGAAAACACTCACAAAGAAGAACATAGACTCCTAAAACTCATCTTAAATAGATACAATATTGTTGTGCAATTAGACGATGATATCTTATGCTAGGAATATGGCTCATCTCGAAACTACAACATTAAGGAAGCAAGCAAAATTATATCGCATACTTTTCCTATTGATCCAAATCATACCTGAAAACACCTCTGAAAGCTTACACATTGGCCAAAGATCACTCTCTTCCTTAGGATGCTACTTAGAAATAAAACCTAGACCTGGGATAAGTTAAAAAAGCATGGTTTTATGGGTCCCTCCTTTTGTATTTTATGATCCTCTCATGCTAGGGACCACAACCACTTGTTTCTCGCATGTTCCTTTGCACAACAACTCTAGGAGCGTTTGGTTGATAGAGATCCTAAGACTCTAAGCCAGGCCTTAAGTGCAAAAACTTGGTGCATATGGCTAAAAATCCACTAAGTGTTTTGGTGTGAAATGTGGGCAAACAAATATGCATGGGGCACCCATTCTCCCCAATTGGTAAGAATGTCGAAGACCACCCCTTGTTCTCACATATGGAATGTGGCTTGGAGAAATAAACCATCAATTCAAGACCATTGTTTTTGGAAAGTGTGAAATGGAAATACCACCTTGTTCTGCGAAGATTTGTGGAATCAGTGGCCAAATCTCTCATCCCAAGCTGACCTCCAACAAATTAGAGATCATTATCTACAAAGGGGCTTCTCTTTGGTGGCTCATTATTGGGCCAACCATTCTTCATATTTTCCTTGGTGGCGATGGAAACTTCAATCATCAATTCAAGAAAACACTCAAGAAGAACATAGACTCCTAAAACTCATCTTAGATAGATACAATATTGTTGTGCAATTAGATGATGATATCTTATGCTAGGAATATGGCCCATCTAGAAACTACAACATTAAGGAAGCATGCAAAATTATATCGCATACTTTTCCTATTGATCCAAATCATACCTAAAAACACCTATGGAAGCTTACACATTGGCCAAAGATCACTCCACCAAAGATCACCCTCTTCCTTAGGATGCTCCTTAGAAATAAAACCTTGACCTGGGATAAGTTTAAAAAGCGTGGTTTTATGGGTCTCTCCTTTTGTATTCTATGATCCTCTCATGCTAGGGACCACAACCACTTGTTTCTCACATGTTCTTTTGCACAACAACTCTAGGAGCGTGTGGTTGATATTTCTAGAAGATAATTTTTTTTTCCTTTAACAATATATTCCTCATTACAAAATTTGTTTGATTCCCCTTTTCAAAGCCTAATCCTCAATCGAGCTCGACTCTTGATTCTAGGGATTTCTAACTTGGAATATTTGGAAATAACAAAACATGTGTATCTTTAGCAACACCTATTCTACTCTAGATGCAGTTTGGAGTCTTATCATCTTGCATCTCAAAGAGACTATCGAATCAATGCCTTGGTCCTCTCAATACTAGGAGTACCCACCCAAAGAGCAGATGATTTTGTGCCTTCATGATATTAACTCTCACATATGCCTCTCCCCTTATGCTCCTTTCCATGTTCATCCTGTTAGCCCCTCTTCCTAGTCTCTCCCCCCCCCCCCTTTGCCAGCCTCAATTCTTCATAAAGTTTAATTTTGATGGGGCTTCTTGGGGTAACCCAACTCTAGTGAGTTATGGTGGTGTCTTTAGAAACAATGGTGGTCAAATCCTTCACATATTTGTAGGTAAGTTGGGATTCACCACCAATAATGAGGCGGAATTGTGGGGTCTAAAATGAGGCTTGATTGTTGCTCTAAGCCATAACTATCATCATTTAATCGTGGAAGGATATTCATTAATCATCATCTCCATCTTAAATAAACTTCAAAGTGGCACGCTCTCTAAAAATTCTCAAGCAGTTGGCGCATTAAGTCCCACATTTCCAGAGTGGTTGCTCTACTGAGCAGGATCCAAGCTCTTATGCTCTCTCATGTTCGTCGCACCAACAAGAAGGTAGTTGATCACCTTGCTAATTATGCTTTGGACTCAAAAGGCACTCAAATTGTACACCCAACACGACAACGCTCAAGGCAGGGGTTGTCACTATGATCCCTACCCTCTTCGTTTAAGCTATCTACTAAATGCATCCTAAGGAGGGTAGTCCCTATAGATGGAATGATGAGAGACTCGCTGGAAACGAACAAGTTCAAGAGATACAATTGAATGGCCTAGCAACTTGACTTAAAATTAAGTAACAAGTAAGATTATCAAGCACAACTAGATTATATTCTTAAGATGTAAATGATAGACGAGTGCCTTGAAACGAGAAAGTACTTGCACAATAGAGATTAATGTATCAAGTTATCAGAGGAACAGTTGTTGCAAGATGAAAAATCTATCATAGATGAAGTGGACCTTATCTAATGTAGGATGCAAGAATTAAATGCACAATCTAAGTGAATACTTCTTCTCAATTATTTTGAAGCTAGTCACGAATGCATGTTGTAAAGAGAAGTCTAGGGGAAGGAGGCTAAGGCCTCATTAACAATACCTTCCCTAGAGTTCTAACCACCCAAGTGCCTCTGTTCCTACAAGGGATCTCCCACAAGAGAAATGCAAGGTCACCTATGTTAACTGCAAATGAGGGTCTGGACTTCTCAAATTGGGTGAAGAAAGTGGTCTTATCTCTCTTACAACCAAGCTTATGCTTGGTGGTAAATTTTAAATATGAACTCTAATTCTAGAATGATGATGCAAATGATGTTAGGATTGCTTCAATGAGATTATAAATATGTAAAATGCTCCAATATGACAATGTTAGACCACTTATAGCCAAGATAGTTCAAATCTCACTTATCAACACAAGATCACAAGATGCCAAGAGAAATAAATGAAGCACTTTAGAAAACACTTAGAGGTTATCCCAATGGAACACGATTAGCAATCTTAAATTACTCAAGGAGTCAACGTGCTTGTTAGAGCTTATTAATGTATTAATTAGGATTATTTTTATAGTTCTCTTATGATTAGAAATTATAGACAAGGACAACTTTAGCTCTTCTTAAGCACAACAAAGAAATGAGATTGCTAACAATGATATGCAATGTAACAAGATACTAACAAATGCAAAGATGCAAAAGTTAATATGCAAAATACTAGATGTATCCTCATAATCAAAGAGAGACTACTGCAGCCCTTTAACCAATATTATTGCCATTAAATGACCATTAAGATGATGCACCAAACCTAAATGAATGCTTATGTCAATCAGATCAGCCTACTCTCACTATGAAAACAATCCCAAAAATCACTTGCAAATGAGCTTAAATAAACAATGATTAAGTCCTCAGTCAATATGCAATGTTCCTTTAGTCTCTTAGGCTTAACAAGACCTAGCTTTAGGACTATGTCTTAAAGATTATACTGTTGGAATTTCTATATCAAACCTCTAAATATTTATATCAGACCTCAAGACAATCACCAACAAAAGAGACCACAAGAACTAGAACAATGATTTAGCCTTAGAAGTTAATGTGTGATAATCTTAGGGTGTTTTGGCTTATCTTAGACTTGATTTAGGCTTAGATCTTAGTTTTTTCTTATGCCATTGTTATGTTACTTTAGATCTGGAAATGCTTATGACATTCAAAAGAGAATGAGGGAAAAGAAGTTCAAACCCTTGAGACCTTGTGGCCTTCCTCCAAGAAAGAGTATGCCAAGTGGAGACACCAAAGAGGATTGGATAGGTTTCAAAGATGCAATGTAGGCCTTTCAACACTTGCAACCTCAAATGACCAGCTTGAAAACAAGAGAGAAAGCCCTCAAGCCCTCACGTCTAGGGAAAGTGAGGCCTCTTAGGCCTTGAGGCTAGGCCCAAAGGCTAGATTAAGCCCACAAAACTTCTTCAAAGTGAATGGTAGCCCTACAAAACCAATACTTAGCCAAATATTCCAAAACCCTATGGATAATGACAAATATTCACTGAAAAACCACCTCAAAACCCTTGCAATGATGTTAGGCCCGCAAAACAAATTATTAGCCACCAAAATCAACTGCAATGATATAATGAGGCCCAACTGCAATGATATAATGAGGCCCTTCTAGGCCTACAGCTAGGCCTAGTAGGCCAAGATAAGGTTGTGACTAAGGTTGGAGCCCCTCAAAATCCTTGTGGCTAGGGGTCAAAGGCCTCCAAAACCCTTGCAGCTAGGCCACAAAGGCTTCTAAAACCCTTGCAGCTAGTTTTAACGGGCCATAAAATGTTAAATTGATGCAAGAGTGGCTGCTCTACTAAGCAGATCCAAGCTCTTGTGCTCTCTCATGTTTGACGCACCAACAAGAAGTTAGTTGATCACCTTGCTAATTATGATTTGGACTCGGAAGGCACTCCCCTTAATGCAAATTGGTCCCAGTTTCTTCCGATCCAACTTAGAAATGCTTGTTTCTCCATTGCTCAACAAGACTACTCCCCCACGTTGGGTGAAGGAACCTGGTTCGACCCACGCTTCAAGCCTTATCTGCATACTCCGACATAAATGCTCAGGTGAGACGAGCATTCAAGCAATCTTGGCATACATGCATCATCACTTCTTCTCGCCTTTGCTGCATTATGGCTTTAGCCTATCCTGGCTGTGGTATGATGGCTCCCAATTATCAGATGAACAAGAGGCCTGCTCTCATGACAGAGCATAGTGTCAATATACAAATGCTCCCCTGCTTAGATCTCTTCAGAGTTTTTGCAGTTTGCTATCTATCATATTCAGTCTTCACAAATATGCCTGCTCGTGGTCATCATGCCAACCTTCCTTCTCATCGCTGTGCATACCCATGCATGTCTGTCCTTAGGTCTGTATCGGTTTTCCCCAGGTTGGCGCATCTGCATTTCCCTTCATGTCTCTTTGGGCATGAATCCATCTCCAAACTTCTCTTGGTGGCTGGGTGGAGCTCGTTGGCCATCCAGAATAACACTCATGCTTTGTCTCTCCCGACAGGTGGTGTGCCTCCTCTCGCTATGCAAACTTCTTTGAATATCTTCCTGGCAGGTCACGACTTCTTTGTGGGTAAAATTTGGTGCCTTTTCCTCTCCAACACTATCTGCTCTTCAATTGCTCTTATTTATCCCAATGTCAGCACCCTATGGCACATATCCTCCTCAATTTCAGTTGCGGCTCCATTTCCTCAAGCCCTTTCAAGGTCGAACATCTTCGAACTAGTGTCAGGTAAGCTCGTTAAAAAACAAAAGTTCGAAAGCCGCTCTCAAGAAGCAACAAAGTACTTGTTGTAAGCGGTCCCTTGCGGTATATACCGCAGAGTGGTCAGAGGCTTGCAGTTGTTCGAGAAAGGCCGAGCTTCATGGTTCTGAATGTACAGCGGTTCGCTGCTACTTGGGGATTGTTGGGTCAGAAGCCCAGCATAGTCAAAGGTTCGCAATAGTGGTCAGTGTTTCAACAACGTTAGCGGTCTGCTCATGAAAACTCAAGTCAATGTGCCTGGTTTTGCGAGAATGGCCGACCATATTTGACTATAAGAAACCCAGTATCAAAATATCATGATAAGACAGTTTCATCGACAAATTTTTTTGAGTCTTATGGGCATGAGAATTTTCCTTTTTGTTGGCGGTAGTGATATGGATAGAAGCATCTGGTTTTGTAATTAGAAGAATCTGGGTAGAGTCCACTTTTGGACAGTGGCAATGGTCAAACAAAATATTTGCAATTTTAAACAGTTGAACTTATGATACTGGTCTAGTTTCTCCGACAGATATAAATTAATAGCACTGCTTTCTACTTGTGTAAAATTTATGCTACTGTCTATTATATCACTGCTTTCTGCTTGTAATGTCTTTCTGAAATAATAAAGAACGAAATTTTAAACAAAACAAAAAAATAATATATTTTATAATTTTTTACAAGTATTATTATAAATATAATGTTTTTAAATTATTATAAATAATTATTTACGCTTAAACATTTTTTTAAAAATAACATTTAATTACTTAAATTTCATAATTTTAAAATTTAAGTTTTTTTGTTGATATAATTTTACATTTAGAACTTAAATTTTATATTTAGCATTATAATTATAATTCAATTTTAACATTTAGATATGACCTTAATTTAAATTTAAGAAATTTAAAAAACTTAAAGATATAAGTATAGAATTATTATTCTTAAGATAATAAGACTGTCCAGTGGGTGGATTTGGGTTAAATTAAAAAGTATTTTGTTTTTGTTATTAGATAAATGAATAATAATTAAATGAAAAGTGATTTATAAATTTATTTTATATGTAAATTTATAAATGTAATTTAAAAAAAAATCAATTTCATTTTTAACTTTCTCTTTTTTTTTTTTAAATTTGTTTGTTTGTATTAAATTTTTAAAGATAAATTATTTTTTGAATTAATGAATAACTCAAAACATCTTTCATTTTCATTTTTTAAATTATATTAATCACTTAATTATTATATTTCTTTATCGATTTTTAATATAAATTATTAATCATTTATTTATTAAGCTTAATTTAAATAAAGTTGCTTGGAAATTACAATCTATTCTCTTTAATTATAAGGGTTTCAGTGTTCTATTTAAATAAATAAACACTTTAGCTAATTTGTTTTTTTCATTACAATTTTCTTCTTCCTTGTTTTTTTCTTTTTTTCAGTGTGAAAAAACGTTGGTATTGTATTAATAAAAGCTAGTACATATGTGCATATGGGGAGCACCATCAAATGATGTGTATCATCCAAATAATAAATAAACACTTTAGCTAGTTTGTTTTTTTCATTACAATTTTCTTTTCTTATTTTTTTTTAGTGTGAAAAACGTTGGTATTGTATTAATAAAAGCTAGTACATATGTGCATATGGGGAGCACCATCAAATGATGTGCAACAAAACAGATCATAAGGAATCCAACCCCATATCACACATGTTCCATGTATCAGTCATTAGTGATGACACTGAAATTAGCAATAAGATGTCCATTCCCTGTCCCAAACAACAAGATATGATAAAGCTCAAGGATATGAAAAGGAAAAGCAAAACATAGAAGACCATAATAGTGCAGCCATAACAAGGGCATAAACTAGATAAGCAATAAAAGATGGTCGCACTCAGGGGAATGGAAGAAAACCAACATCAAAAGTGTATCCCTCCATCACCAACTCGATGTGCATTCCATCTTGCTGAATCAAAATACCAAGTTTGGACATGTCATCAATAGTGGAATTGTGAACCCTGCTAATGCGCTGGATGGGGATCCCTTGGAATGTCCTCATGAAATTATCAATGTTCTTGAGACAACCCTCAAGGTGTGGGTGTTGAAGGTGACCCTTGCCCAGTACATGATTGATGATGCATTATGAGTCCCCCTATATGTAGAGTGTTGGAATGTTCAAGAAGGCCACGAACCAAAATGGACCCCATAGTGCCATTGTTTCTTCTTTCATGTTGGTCCCCCTACCACCTCCCCAATGTATCTTGTATTGTTGATCTTACTCTACATAGATCCAAAAACCACATCCACAATTTGCTCATTGTTCAGCTTCGTCAAAAAAGCCTACTAGATAGGATATATGCAGGCATGTTGAGCTACAGGGGTGCTAATTGGGCCCAAGTTGGGAGGACAAAATAGGTGACACCCAATCCAAAATATTGTGCACAATGTGTACAATGTCTAAAGAAGACCCCTCAAAAATCATGTGATTCTTGGATCGCCAGATCTCCCAAATAGTCACAAGGGGGATAACTTGCCATGGCTTCGATTTCCTACTCCACCAAATCAAGCAAGACTCGATCGAGCCATGATTAATAAAAGGAAAAAAGAGTTTGACAGAGATCTCCTTCTAGATTTGAATAGCCACTGGGCACATTAATATCAAGTGTAAATTGTTTTCTTCCTCGTGAGTGCAAAAAGCACAAATACCTGGGCCCAGCATGTTCCTCTTTCTCAAGTTGTCCTAGGTGAGATTCTTATTCTTCCATACCAGCCAGACAAAAAGAATTATCTTGATAGGGATCTTGATCTACTAGTATCTATAAAACCAACATACCTCGTTTGTGTTTTGGACCCAACTGCATATGTATTTGTAGGTATCTGAGACTGAAATAACATTGTTCTTCATAATCCCATCCCATCCCATGTGGTCACCTATTTTTGCCTTGCAGATACATGACTGTCTCAGCGCAACCCAAATATGTTCCCATTCTTTGACCACATCCCCAGTAGTCTGATTTCCCTCGCTTCCTTTCAAATTTAAATGGTGCCTTTCCAAGAACTGATGACCAAGATCCAAAAAAATAAACCCATGTTGTTAAGGTTGCGAATGAGCTTATCCAAGAACAACAATCAATAGGCAATCCCAGAATGCAGCCCATGCCTATGAGGATCTCCCTCCCTGATCCGAATATCCAACAAACCTTTGGAGAAGCTAGTCTTTGACTTTATTTAAACTGATCCATAAAGTGGAGCCAATAGATTTCCCCACAGACCCCTCACACATCCAATGTGTGGCTTTAATACCCCAAAGATATTTAGACCAGATGATATCTCCCCATATACAATTACTAAATAAGCCCATCCGTAACCTTTTGATCAATAATGCCCATCCAAACAGTTTGATATCCAACATACCCCATCCCCCGAGCCACTTGGGTTTGGTGATCATCTCCAGTTTGGTGAGATGAATTTTTTTCCCATTTCCAGAGCTAGCCCAAATTATATTAGCCATAATATGATTTATTTTCATAATAGCAAAAGCAAGGAAACAATATAAGTGCGCCCAATGAACCACAATTTGTAGTAAGAATGACTGAGTGAGAGTAACCGTACCACTGAGGGTTAAACATTTGTGTTCCCACCCTGAAATCTTCTTAGAAAATCTATCAACAAGCCACAACCAGTCCTTGACTCTGTACTTATTAGGATTGATATGGAAGCCAAGATATTTCAAACCTTCACCAATCGGCTTTCCTTCCACCCCAAAAATATTTTGAATGTGGTTGATATCCTCCATTTGTCCCTCCCCGAATAGAAAGGGATTTGTGTATTCATAAAAAGGCCTAATGCTCTACCAAATCTGTAGAAGATATACTGTAGTGTAATCTATGCCATCTTTGATATCATACAAAAGATTGGAACATCATCAACAAAGAAACCATGTGAAATCTTAATGTCTCTGCCAATTTTGAGGGCAACGAAATCCCTCCTCACAACAATTTTTAAAATATCACTGAGACCCTTGTTTCGGGAATATTTAGTGTTCTTGGACAAATGCCTAACCCTCTAGATCTAGTAGCAGGTCTAAAAACAACAGACAAAGTAATCTCTACCTTTTTATAATCAACAGATAAAACAAGAGAGAAGAAAAACCTACTTGTAGTTTTCGCTAGCTCCTTGTCTCCCTTGATCGATCTTGCTACTCCTTTTCGTACTTAAACTGCTTGGAAAGTACCTGCACAAACACAGAAACAAAAACCCATCAAGGCAAATGATAATGATCTATTGCTTATAAATAACATGGAATCGAGAACATGATATACATATGAAAGTATTAACATATAACACAAACATAAGGAAAATGTCTTGAAAACTTTATTGATAAGAGGAAAGATTACAACACATATATGCTCGATCCAGTGACATCCTTCCAATTCAATCCCTCTTCACCTCATGAAAAGTAAGACTCCAACACTATTACAATACTTGCACTCAATTCTTAATCTCATATCACCAGCATCTCCTTACAACTCAATATTTTTCAGCCCCTGATCTCTTAGATGAGTGATCTATTTATAGGTGAGTGAAGGAGGTTATGCCATCAATGGTGTTAATGAATGTCTTTCTAAATTTGGAAATTAGTTCCATGGAAGAAGGGATAGGGGATTGACGTTTCCTAATTCTCTTCCTCATCCAAATGCGAACTCAAAGGAGTATGTAGCATTAAGAAACTTCTAGAGTCTTTCAATGGATAAAGAATCTTCAAACCCCCACGGAAGTTTGCTCAAATTCGCTCAATGCAGGCCAAATAGGGACCAAATGCGTTGCATAGCACCCTGTCAATGTATGGTTTGCATTGTAGTGCACCCCAATGAAGGCCTACCTGCATTGATCTTCTTAGAGGTAGTTTTTGGATGTTTTTAGTGATGGAACTTCTTGGGAAGTGAGGCATTCTGATGACTAACTTCTTTAGGGCATGTAACAATTGCACTAGGTGTTGATGGGCCCTAATAGTATCGATTTGTAATTTGGGGTTGATATGCCCAAATGGATCTGTAACAACCCTCCATGGCTAATATGAATAGGAGTGGTGAAAGCGAACAACCCCGCCTCAATCCTCTGCCAACCCCAAAGTATTTTGTGGGATAACTATTTATAATGACTGTTAGGTCTCTATAATACTAGTGTATTCCCTAATCATTATTGTCATTGTAGCCCTTGTTATTTCTGTGCCCTTGTTGTCCCCATACCGTTATTATTGTGCCCCATAGAAGCCCACTATTCTTATTGTTGTGCCCTTACATTATTATTGCTACGTTGGCCCTCATTATATTATGACCCCTCAAACTCCTATATATAGAAAAGAGGCCTTGTCATTTGTATCATTCAAGAATTTTTCATTTGTGTAATGTAAAGGAGGTTGCCCCCTCGAAAATGTTACTTTTGAAGCTGTTGATCTATCTCTTTCTTTTATTTTGTGAGCAGGGTGCATAACAATTGGTATCAGAGCTTTGGATTTTAGGGTTTCGCCACTTCAAACCAATCATCGTACCATTTTCGCTATAACTTTTTTTTCTATTTTAGAAGTTGAAATTAAAACCCGTTTGAGTTGAAATCGTGATGAACCTCGTGACCGAATTTCAAATCTCAACGAGCTATATTTTCAGAGATACAAACTGAGGAAGTTAGGGTTTTTGTAGGATCCCAAGTTCGATCTCAAACATGTCACCTTGGGAAGAGCGTCATAACTTTCACTTTGAGCATCGGATTCAAATTTTGTAAGAAGTGACAGAAAGAGGGCATATTTTAGTTTGTTGGGCATCGTTTTCTGCGCTGAAGGTCAAAACAGTGACACGTGGCACGTCGTACAATGTCGCTCTACTAAACCCGTTTATAATTAGGTCATCGCGGGAGATTGGACATAACTCTTTCTAGGAGAATCCAATAGAAATCACACTTGTGGAGTTGGAAAGAGGACTCAGAGGGCTATCACAGACTGAAATTTCAGAAGTTGGAGATCTGAAATTACAGATTTACTGGTGTTTCAAATCAGGCTCATACAAAGCGGTAAAAAAAATGTAGTTTTTTTTAAAATTTGCATAAGTTTTGTTTGAGAAAGTAGTTTGAAGTGATTCAAAGGGCATTGTGAAGCATAGTTATCATTCATTGATGACCCGAAGAAAAAAAATGGAAACACCTAGTAAGCAACCTGAAATCTCTATTATGACACATGAAGAAAATGAAGAAATGCAACATGATATATCAAAATTACATGACCAAGTGCAACAAATTTCACTTTCGCAAAAATTCATTGAAACCAAGATGGATAGTTTAAGGAATGGCATGAAAGCGAAGATGAATGGTATAAAAGCAAAACTTAAGGCAACATGGAAGATTTGAAGATAGATTTCACAAAGTTGCTACAAGAAATGCTTACTAATGGCGAAAGCGTAGTAAAGGAAACTCATGATGAGAATAAAAGAAATGATACTCAGGATTTCATAGACTCTGGGATTGAAGGCCCACCATGTTCCAAAGACCGATATGAAGAAGTTTGATGGCAAGGATCCCACAACATGAATACTACAGATGAAACAATATTTCGATGTCCATAATGTGCAAAGCACACAAAAAGTACGCATTGCAACTTTATATTTGCAACTCAATTAGTTTGTATGGTATTGATGGTTTTGCTCTCATAAATAATTTGTCACTTGCAATTATTACAGAAGAAATGATAACACATTATGCTGATACAGAAAGCAACATCTTATTTAGCCAATTGATAAATCTCAAACAAAAAGGTTCAATGGTGGAGCATATTGAGGCCTTCCACAAATTGAATATAAGTCCAAAGGAGCATAGAATTGATGTGTTCATAGGGACTTTAAAGGATAACATCCAACATGAGGTTCACCTTTCGGAACCTGATTCATTGAAGAAGGCATTCAGGTTCACAAGAAAAATTGAAAGCAAAATTATGGCAACAAGGAAGTCTACCACTCAAAACTATAAAGATGGAAGTGTTGTTGCCCCTATCTTTCCACAACCTACAAAGTTGATACCACAACAATTGGACAAAAAAGAGCAAAAGGGCTTTGTTACATTTGTGATAGCAAATACATTAAAGGTCGTAAGTGTGCTGAGAAGAAATTATTTTACATAGATTGTGAAGAAGAAGAAGAAAAGGAACAAGAAACATCAAAAGAAGAGGATACACATCAAGAGTAAACCCTAGAGAAAGAAGAAATAAACCTGACCATATCTTGTAATGCATTGGCCGAAATTACCACTCCTCACACTATCAAGATAGAAAGACACATCAAGAAGAAAAATTTGATAGTGTTAATTGATTCGGGTTGTACCCATAATTTTATTCATTGTAAGATAGCCAAGGAATTGAATTGCTTCCTATATCCAACACCAGAGTGTCAAGTGATGGTTGCAAATGGAAGAACCATAAATTGCTCTGGAAAGTGCCATAATATCAAATTATCCATGGGAGAATATGTGTTGAATAGTCCAATGCTTTCCATTCCAATAGGTGGTGCTGATGTTGTACTAGGAGTCCAATGGCTACAATAACTTTTAATTTTCAAGAACTTTTCTTGATTTTTTTTTTTGAAAGAAAAGAAAGTTGAATTAAGAGGTATCACAGGGAAATCGGGAAAGATAATAAGTTCTAACAACATGACAAAGCTTTTAAAGAGAGAACAACAAGATGTAATTGCATAATTATATTCACTAGAGGTTCCCACATCGAAATCGTCTATTTCTCCATATCTCTAAAAAGCCTTAGACAATCATTCCAAGGTATTTGAAACTCCCAAAGGCCTCCCACCTATTTGTGATCATGATTATTTTATTCATTTGATTCTAGGAAGTGTTCTTCCAACATCAAGCCTTACAGATATCCCTATGCCCAAAAGAGTGAAATTGAACATATGGTCGTAGAAATATTAGACACTAATATAATTCAACCTAGTCAAAGTTTTTTCTCTGCTCCAGTAGTATTGGTGCAAAAGAAAAATGAATCATGGTGCATGTGTCTAAATTATAGAGAGCTCAACAAGCTCACTATTAAAAATAAATTTCTCATTCTTGTCATTGGTGAATTATTGGATGACCTACATGGAGCAATTTACTTCACCAAGTTGGACCTTCATTCAAGATATCATCAAAGCAAAATGAACACTGAATACATTCTGAAACAACATTTAGAACTCATGAGGGTCATTATGAATTTTTGGTCATGCCTTTTGGCCTTACCAACGCACCTTCTACATTTCAAGGTTTGATGAATTCCATTTTCAAACACTCCCTTAGAAAATTTGTGTTTGTATTTTTAATGATATACTAATCTACAACAAGTTTTGGAAGGATCATGTTCAACATGTTGACAAAGTGGTCAAACTATTGGAGGAGAAACAATTATATGCAAAAACTTCCAAATGTTTCTTTGAAATACAACAAGTGGAATATTTGGGTCATATTGTATCTCATGAAGGTGTTAAGGTAGACCCTAGCAAAATTAAAGCCATTAAGGAATGGAAAATCCCCACATCAAGGATTTCTCGAGTTGATAGGGTACTATCGCAAGTTTGTTAAGAAATTTTGGAGAATAACAACACCTCTAACAACATTAGAGAAAAAAGATGCATTTTCTTGGACTCTGGAAACAACAAAAGTCTTTGACCATCTTAAAAAAACAAATGTGCTAAGCACCAGTCTTAGCTACGCCCAGACTTCACAAAAACCTTTATTGTGGAAAGATGCATTTTCTTGGACTCCAGAAGCAATCAAGGCCTTTTAACATCTTAAAGAGACAATGTGCCAGACTCTAGTCTTTGCTATGTCAGACTACACAAAAATCTTTATTGTGGAATGTGATGACTCAAGAAATGGAATTGGTGTTGTTTTAATGCAAGAATAAAGACCCATTACTTTCAAAAGTCCTCCAATCAAAGAAAAGTATTTACGCAGCTGTTTATGAAAAGGAAAATGTTGGGAACTCTACATGCACATAAGAAATGGCAACCTTACCTAATAGGAAGACACTTCAAAGTAACATATCATGATAGTCTTAAATACCTTTTAGATCAAAAATTATCTTCGGAAAAACAACAAAAATGGGTTACAAATATGTTGGATTATGACTATGAAATCATCTACAAAAAAGGGGGACAAAACGTTGTTGCAAATGCACTCTCAAAAAAAGATGAGGATGTGGAAGCATTGTTTTGTGTCATTTCTATTATCCAACTAGATTGGATAGACGAAGCAAGGGACCAATCGAAGAATGACGACAAAGTGTGGGCACTCATTCAAAAGTTGCCACAAAATCCTAGTACAATTGATACATTTAGCTGGAAAAATGATTTGTTATGGTACAAAAATTGCTTATATCTCTGTAAGAATTCCCAACTCAAACAAAAGATTCTTCTGGAAATTGCACACCTCTCCCTTAAGAGGGCATTCAGGGTTTTTAAAAACTTACCACAAGGTTAATAAGGATTTTTTTTGGGATGGTCTTAAATTTGATATTCAAAAGTTTGTGGCAGAATGCTTAGTTTGCCAACAAAATAAAGTTGAGACAATTAAAACCCTGGGTCTATTACAACCTTTATCCATTTCAAGTCAACATTGGTAGAAGGTTTCAGTGGAATTTATCACAAGTTTACCCAAGTTTGAAGGAAAGAGTGTCATCATGGTGGTCGTTGATAGACTTACCAAGTATGCACACTTGTGTGCATTATCTCATCCATTTAAAGTCGATATAGTTGCTACTGCATTTATGGAAACAATTCAAAAGCTATATGAAAACCCAAAGATTATTGTAAGCGATAGAGGCCCTATTTTCACTAGAAATTTTTAGACAATTATTTTGTTGTCTAGGTACTCAATTAGCTCATAGCTCATCTTATCATCCTCAATCTCATGGGCAAACTGAGATAGTGACCAATGTTTGGAAGGATATCTTCGTTGCTTTGTATCTGATAAACAGACACAATGGATCAAATGGTTACCTCTAGCTGAATGGAACTGCAGCAAAAATGACCCAATTTATGGCACTTTATGGATATCATCCACCATCCATCACATCATATTTAAGAGAAAATTCTAAGGTTCAAGCAGTGGAAAATCACATCGAGCATCAACAAAAAGTTTTCCAACCCTTAAAGGGTAACCCCACTTTGGCGCAAAATAGAATGAAACAACAGACAAATCATCATCACAACGAAATTAGTTTTAATGTAGGCAATTGGATATTTCTACGACTACAACCATACAAATAAACGTCCCTCAAGCAAGCTAAGAAGGATAATAAATTATCACAAAAGTATTATGGTCCATACAAGGTGTTGCAAAAGATTGGTACTATGGCATACAAATTGGAACTTCCTGCAGTGCACCTAGTTTTCCATGTTTCATGCTTAAAGAAAGTTATAAGTGACAAGCTCCCAGTTCAAACAATATTCCCAAAACTTAATGAGGAAAGAAAAATCATATTGGAACCTAAAGCAGTCACAGAAACAAGAATTCGACAATTACAAAATCGATCAATTTCAAAGTATCTCATAAAGTGGAAAAACTAACCTATTGAAGATTCAACATGGGAGGATGAGAATTTTATACAAAAACATCCAGAACTACTCAAGCGTTGAAGAGAACACTTTTTTGAAGGAGGGACATGTTAAGTCCCTATAATACTAGTGTATTCCCTTATTATTATTGTCACTATAGCCCCTCATTGTTATTGTTGTGTCCATGTTGTCCTCATATTGTTATTATTGTGCCCCATAAAAACCCATTGTTGTTATTGTTGTGCTCTTACATTATTATTGCTATGTCGAACCTGATTATATTATGACCCCTTAGACTCCTATATATAGAAAGGAGGTCTTATCATTTGTATCATTCAAAAATTCTTTATTTGTGTAATGTAAAGGAGGTTGCCCCCTCGAAGAGGCTACTTTTGAAGCCGTTGATCTATCTCTTTTTTCTATTTTGTGAGGTGGTTGCACAACAATGACAACAAATCTAACATTTGTAATGCAAGCCATAATCCATTCAGTATTACGTACCTGGAGACCGATTTTGTGTAGTACAATACGCAGGTATGCCCAATCAAGATAGTCATATGCCCTCTGGAGATCCACCTTCATAACGGTCACATTAAGCTTCTTGATGTGAATGGAATGTAAGCACCCCTGTGCAGTAGCTTCAAAGTAATATAGCAAGACAAAGTATTCTTGATTCTAAGAGCTATGATCTTAGAGATCACCTTGTATATCAAATTACATAAGGAGATAGGCCTGTAATCGAGGAAATTCCTTGAATCACTGTTCTTAGGAATAAGAGCAATGTATGTCGAGTTGATATGAGGAAAGATGCGATCCCCCATTCGAGATTCTTCAACCATCGCTAGCAAGTCCTTGTCCATTACATCAAAGAAATGCAAAAATAGTTCAATAGTCCAACCATTTAGACCAGGGCACTTGTCCTTAGAAAACGTTTTAAGGACGTCATGTATCTTATCCAAAGTGACAGCCTTATATAATTCTTCATTTTTGTCCCCATCACACATTGTAGGATATAAGTCAGTGCCTTAGATCTGATCTTCAATGCAATCTTCCTCTCTTTTGTATGCCTCTTCAAAGAAAGTGACTGCCACATCCTTTATCGGTAGTGTTTGTACCAAATTACCATTTGAATCCTTGGTCTCCCAGATGGAATTGATCTTCCTCCTATGGTTTGCATATCTATGAAAAAATGTGGTGTTCCTATCCCCCTCTTGTATCCACAATTTCTTGCTCTTCAGCCTGCAGATGACCTCCTGAATATGTAATATCTTTTGTTTTTTTTCCTCTAGTGCCTTAATGTAATGCAATAGGTACACAATTGGGTATCCCATATTCAAAGTTGATTCCAGTCTATCCAGCTCATCATTAATGTCGATCCAAGTAAAACATGATGGAATTGTCTTCTTTACAAATTGTGTTTGGAATTTTCTTTTAGCACACCAACAATGTTGTGGTCATGTTTGAATTATATGTATTTAAAGTTAATGGTTTTGCATCTTTCTCTTTCAAAATAAAAAATGTCCGAGCCACACCAACCCTTAATATGGCCGAACTTTTACCCATAGGGTTTTGAACTCGTAACATTTTCACCACGGAGTGCCTTATCAGAACATCCTATCATTAACCATTCTACCTATGAACATGTAGGTGGCTATTTTAATTAGTTGAATGTTCCACGCTTCTTTTAATATAGTAACTCTATATTATACTACCCTATAATTTATTTTGACCATAATTACTCTGTTATCAATTACTTTTTGCATAAGAGACAAGTACTAAGCAACAACATATTGCACTTGTTCATTATGAATAAAGTAATAAACACATCTACGACATAACAACTTAACTTAAAAGTAATAAACACAACTTCGACACACCAACTTGACTCTCATTAAGTGTGGTAGAGTGTTCGGCCTTCAACTAAGTAACTATCCTTCCACTATACTTTTACTCTTGACAAAGAGTTATGTAGTTATTGCAATCTAGCATACTGTGTCCAATGTATCATGGAAATTGGTAGTGAAAAGGGTCAATTACCAAACTAAATTAAAATTAAATTCGAAAATTGATCAGATTTCAAAACACGATGGAAACAAATTTATCCAATCTGTGAAACATATTTATTATCAAATTCGTTGATTTTCAAACATCACAAGTTCTGAATATAAGTGAAATTAGTTTAAACTGGACAAGCAATTGAGTCAAAAAATTATAAATAATGGCCATAATCTAACTAGCCGGAGGAATTGCCCTGAAAGTTATGGAAATTCCAGTGATATTTAAAGAAAATCCGGCAAAGATTTTTGTAAATCTAAGTTATAGTTGTTAAACTTCAAAATTTTAGGTGTCCTACACGTTTTTGATGGTGCTGAATCCATTTCCACCATCAAAAACACAATTCAAACACTGTCTCTACAAAAAAATTTGAAATTTGTTTACACGGATTCTGGCCACTTTTGACCGTCTGGGCAATTCCTCCGCCTCATTAGACAACTCCTAAATAATGTGTGTTGCTAACTTGCTATTCCAGGGTCTTGTATACAAAATGCTGAATTTGACCTAGATCTAGACAATAATGCTCAGTTTTGGCTGCTAAACTACCTTCTAGAGACCCACAGTGAAAATCCAGATCAAGCCTCACATTACATTTTGATGAGCACAATACCCTCTTTATGACATCATATACTACCATTGTACTTCTTAAAGACTGATTCTGTAAACCACAAAACACCAGTGCATCCCATCACCTGGAAGCACCTCAAATAAGATACAGCTAACATGTGACACTGTAGCAACAGGTGAATTGGTTGGATTTCTGTTTGTCATTTACTTGTCATTGTATTTACAAAGACATGTATAGAAATTGCTTTTGAAATATTGAGGTTCCTAACTATTTACTTAAATATTGTCGTCTGAAATTGGGATTAATACTCCCAACCCTGACTACAAAACTACTGAGCTTGCAAGAACTGCTTCCTAAATATCGGAATATTTCCATCTTTCATATATTCTTATTAGCCATGGAAAATCACTATCCTTGTAACATGTTTTCTGCACGTATTCTGATTCAGTTGTGTATGCATGCAACTTTATATATATCATTACAGTTATTTTCAGGAAGAACTGCCTCATATATTATACAAGAATTAAACTTTTGAAACCTTTGTAATACATTAAGAAAACACAGCAAGCAACTTTGATATTCAACATCAGGCAGCATAACGCCTGGAACCTAAAGCCCTTTTAACACTTCACATATTCCATAGATGACAAAATGAAGATATCTTCTCCTGAATACACACCCTGCAAAATTTGTACACTAACGGAGAATTTGTACAATACCCTTAAAACTTCATGGGCAAGCAGAACCAGGCTTATAAAACCAAATGACAGGCGTTCTTGATAAAGGCACAAAGGTATGTAAATTCTATAGTAATCTATTTCCTATGATGTCGACGTTTAGCTTCGCCTCTTTGCCTCTTGTCATCTTCCCAATCACGATTGTAAAGCCTGAAGCAAACAAGTTAAAGAAGCACAATGTTCACTGTACCAAAAATTCTAACAAATATGTAACAAAGTCTCAGGATAGTTCACTTGCCATTTCATTTAATCTTGTTTTGTTCATAATTTAACACAAGAATGCCTCAATTAAGGTTGGATAATACTGTATTGATCTACAGTAATAGAAGAGAGATCAACTACTTAATAAAATATATGTGCAATATTCCAAACGGAAATATGAAAGGATACGGTTCATGATCCCGCCGAGTGACTTTTCCACCTTCTTTATTATGTATCCTCCCAGTAGAACCTTTGTCATATCCACTTTCTTCCATATATAGGCTCCTCTGTAGTGGAGGTTCCTTCCTGTCCCTGTCTCTACCATCATAGGGCTGGGACATTGTGACAGAAAGAGGTGGTGGTGGCGGTGGTGATGGTCCATAATTAGCAGTTGCTTCTGATGACAGGTGGTCTCGTTTAAGCCTACGCCTCTTGGAAGCAAGAGTTGCATCTGCTTCTTCTTTTAGGAGGTTTGCTTTATCCCTATCCTTTTCAGTCTGTAAATAAAAAATATGGCATAATTATAAAGCACAACCACTAGGCACTTTGTATTCATACAAAATCTAAAATTAGACATGTTGATCATCAAGGCAGATATCCTTAAGTTTATAGGAAATAAAAATCTAATCAATATCAATACTATTGTATTAACATTTGACTAGGATGCCACAATTGCCAGATGTATGCCAGTAGAAGCAAAATAACCTATATATTTTTTCAAGAACATTTGAGAGGTTTGAGAAACCAAATTTCTCCAAGCGGTCAGATGGTCATGGTAGAAAAAGTCACATTTCTTGCCCCAAAAAATAAAGCAATCCAACACATACAAACTTACATTTGAAGCAGATCAACCTTAACTAGCAGCCAATTGTTAACACAAAATCATCCACTCTGTTCATACATAATGACTTGATAATCTTGTTAGTGAGATATTCTAGACGCAAGTCGTTTACGCATTTCCAGAATATAGTAAATACTAAAAACGTTCAAAGAAGAAGAATAGCAGCACACAAGGGCAAAGGAAAACCAAACTAGACATTTATTATGAACATCTCAGAGAATAAAAAGAAATTATATACATGACCACAAATAACTAAATAGGTCAATGGAGTAGAAAGTAGAAATTACAAAGGACATGCTTGTTACAGAAGGGTGAGTATGTGTCTGTTTAAAAACAAAAGTTGGAATTTAAGCAAACTGAATCATGTATTCACAAGTGACATACCAACCTTCACCCTGATAGATGTCAGGAACTATGCATAATAGCTGAAAGGACCATTAAACTGCCCCTATCCCTGCCAACCTAACTACCTATAAAGACAACGGAACAACACTACAATCCAATCATAAATGCAGTATATAATGTACAGGAAAACCTCGTGATCCCATCCCACAACATACAGATGACTAGAAAGGGAATTTATGTACAACATTTTACTCCATCCAAGTAGTTGGGGTACTCAACACCAATGGCCATGTCAGAAACCGCAAATGTTGTAGGTCTTCCAGCAAGCCAACTCTCAAGTAGTAGATATATTTTGGACACCTCACTGCCAAAACCATTAAAGGCAATTACTGCAATTACCTATATAACAATAGTGGCACTGGCACAGCAGGTAATTAGCGGGCATCGTAACTTCCAGATTTATAGAAGGGATTACATGGAAGAAAATATACCTACCATCAAACAGAGAAGTTGAGCTTCAAGAACCCAAACTACCAGAGCGAGGCACATGTAAGAATATATGTTCCACAATCAACTGCAAGTCCCAGCAAGAAAATAGGACTGCAAAAGGATGACCTGTTGCTATAAACAGGAAAAGGAGAGTGCCAATGTAGACCTAATTCAATGTTTCACTGGATTTCATTTTCATAAGAAAGCTACTTTAACAAAATTTTATGTTAAAATTTTGGTTATTAGCAACTCCTTGAAGCTAAGCCCTAATTTCTTCCAATTATGAAGCTAAGGGTACTACGAAAAACAAATTGAATACCTAGATCTTCCGGAGAAATCACATAGAAAACTTAGGATCGACGCATTTCGAACCTCTATCTAGGTTCATCATCAGGACAAGGATGAGGAGAAAGATCAACAAACCACTAATTTATATCAGAGATGCAAAGGTCAAAAAAGAAATATAAATAAAAAGATATGTTAAGGGATAAAAGCAATTTATTTATTAGTTATTTTTTAATCTAATTTTAATTTCTATTTTTATTATTCAGAAATATTATTTGACTAACAATTTTAATATTTTATTTATATAATTTTATTAAGATTCAAATATCTTATCAATTAAAATTATATTAATATAAAATTATGATTGATTAAAATTATAATCTATCTAATAAGAAAGGGAAAATTATATAATAATATAATAATAATAATAATAAAAACTGATAAATACAATAATAAAACAAAATTCAAAATAAAATCAAAACCAAATAAAAGAAAAGAGATCATAGAACAGAACAAACACCAACCAAGAATGGAGAAGGAAACAAAAAGGAGGAGAGAAAAACCCAGAGGGTTAAGAACAAAGAGAAGGAACCCACGAGATGCTTAATTTCCATCAATCGTCCCTATTAGGAGTCTGTCTTCTCTTTTCAATCTCTATGGCTTCTCTTAATTTTCAGTGACGGAAATGATCAAGCCCAGCGAGGACCTTAGAATCCTCTAAGCATATATAGTGTTTTGATAATTCAGTGTGTTTTGCTAGAGCAGAGGAGCAAGTCCTATTGTGTCTAAGGTCCGCTGCATGCTCTTGAATCCTCCAAGGAATGGAACGTCTAGTCTCTCCAATATAGGGGGTTCCACAAGAACATGGAATTAAATAAACACCCTGTCAAAGACCGACGGATCTTATAATCAATTTGATTCTGTCAAAGTCCCTATTGATCCCAAAAGCATGAAGGGTGTTTATTTAATTCCATGTTCTTGTGGAACCCCCTGCATTGGAGAGACTGGACATTCCATTTCTCAGAGGATTCACGAGCACGCAAAAGACATTAGACACTGTAGGACTCGCTCCTTTGCTCTAGCAGATCATGCTGAATTACCGAAACACCATATCTGCTTAGAGGATTCTAAGGTCCTCACTAGGGTTGATCATTTCCATCATCGAAAATTAAGAGAAGCCATTGAGATTGAAAAGAGAAGTAAGACTCTTAATAGGGACAATGGATAGAAGTTACGCAGCTCGTGGGTCCCTTCTCTTTGTTCTTAACCCCTTAGATTTTTCTCCCCTCCTTTGTTTCCTTCTCCTTTCCTGGTTGGTGTTTGTTCTGTTCTAGGATCTCTTTTCTTTTATTTGGCTTTGATGTTATTTTGAATTTTGTTTTATTATTGTATTTATCGGTGTTTATTATTAATAGTATTATTATATAATTTTCGCTTTCTTATTAGATAGATATAATTTTAATCAATCATTATTTATATTTAATATATTAATTGATAAGATATTTGAATCTTAATAAATTATATAATAATATTGAAATTGTTAGTCAAAAAATAATTTCTGAATAATAAAATAGAAATTAAATAAATTAAATTAAATTAAAAAATAACTAATAAATACATTGTTTTTTATCCCTTAATGTACCTTTTTATTTATATTTCTTTTTTGACCGTGGGAAATTTACTGTTGCGTCTCTGATATAAATTAGTGGTTTGTTGATCTTGCTCCTCATCCTTGTCCTGATGATGAACCTAGATAGAGGTTCGAAATGCATCGACCCTAAGTTTCTATGTGATTTCTTCAGAAGATCTTGGCTTATATCATGAATCACAGAAGCATCCAATCTGAAACTGAATACCTCTCAGCATTCAACTGTCAAGCATAAGATTCCTCATCCAAAAGATATGAAAAACATTCAAAAGTGCAACAAAATAGTTACTTGACAAAACCTTGCATACTTAGTAGGAAAGCAGGATATCTTGGTTGCACAATCTAAAAGAAAAAAATGTCAAGAGTCAAGATTTATTTGCAGTGTATTATCTGTTGTTTCCGAAGCTGATTTGGAAAATCACTCTTTACATAGACATGATGTTTGTCCTAAAGAGAAACACGCTGGGCAAAAACAAATGCTTGGTCTGGGCTGTTGAAATTCAAATACAAAAGAACATTGACAATCTATTGACATAAGTCCCAAATATTTACATGTGATTTGGCAATTGATCAAACTAGGTAGCATTAGATATGTGAATTATTTTAACTTGTTTAGTCAATTTACTACACTGATTCAAAGTCAATTGAAGTTAATCAACCTTAAGTTCAACGAAACAAATTAAATGAAAGTTTGGCAGGAATTTCACCTTGCCAAACATTGTGATGTAAGAGATATGCTGAAATGTCTGCATCAAGGCTCCAAATGAGTTCGGACACAACTAAGTTTATCCCTGAAAGGTTTATTTGCAAGAATGGAGTGAGATTTGTTGCAGGAAACAGAACTGTCCAAAATCTATGAATGAAAAAGCTAAAACACAACCCTGGTATACATGGACACATGGAGAAACTTAAAAGAAAAATCATACAAAGTCTGCACTTGCCTTACAAAAGATACAGCAAGGGAGGTCAGAAGCCAGTCTCCTACCTGAACCAGAATTAACTACATGTAATAGAAAGCAAATTTTGACCTATGTAACATATGTAACTGAAGAATGAAAAATTGACCCATACAGCTCCAAAATCTCAAATAATCCACCCTGGAAAGGAAAAACAGAAATTTACTTGAACCTGAATTTTAGATGACTGGTAGGACAGGGGGTTGATCTTCCATTGACTAGAAGTGTTAATTCTAGATGTCTATGAAAGTATATGCCAAAATGCACAGGATAGTAAATTTCAAAGATCATTTTTATTCAAGGAAAAAAAATCCAGGAATTTCATTTCTATTTATAACCAGCTGCACAAACATAAAGAAGATTAACGTGCCAAGCACAGGAATGAGAATCAGCATTATTGTGGATACTAGAAACCAAAAACCGAAACAATAAAACAAAAAAACAAAAAAAATCTTTGAATAAATTGCTACTCCTTTCTACCAATAAACAATATAATGCATTGCATTTTATACAGAAAGGGATATCATAACTTCCACAAGCCTATAGCTGATAATCGAGTGTCAAGATCAAGTACTCAAAATATTGCACACAGGGCCAACATAATGTGTTTTCCATTAAGTGTGCATGGACTATTAATCCAAAGAAAAATCACAAAAACCATCTAGGTCAGCTGGTCAGCATGAAACATTGTATCAAGCAGCAGTTGGAAATTTGGAGTAGTGCCCACATAAAAAGGAGGGTCTTTGCCACTAAGGTCAGCATCCATCCATCGGCTGTTGGCTCAAGATCAACCTGAATAGGATCCTATACATCATTGCCCTGCTCAGGGTCTACAGGCTGCTGTAGTTTGGAAATGTCCATAGTCATGGTAGGGAATTTATCAAACCGAGGAATAAATGGGAATTATAGACAGGGCCCAGTTCTTATTTCACTCCTGGGATTCGAGGACAGTACAGCCAGCTCTGTGTAAAGGGCATCCATTAGCAGGTCTTTGGGACTAAGAAAAACATGTTGGAGAATAAATAGCAGGGCCTTTCCTGTTCATGGTATAAGTAGACCTAACCCAGAAGTCTAACAGTTGGCACAAATGTGCCACCTCCATCTCCAAATTGGCCACCTGGACCTGGAGCTTCAAGTGCAGTTGGGCACAAATTAGGGAACCATCATACCAGATGAAAAAAATACAATGACT
Source organism: Pinus taeda (assembly GCA_000404065.3). Lineage (NCBI taxonomy): Eukaryota > Viridiplantae > Streptophyta > Pinopsida > Pinales > Pinaceae > Pinus > Pinus taeda. The sequence goes on along the minus strand of APFE031700512.1, from coordinate 57,419 downwards.
ATTGCACATTCTTAAACAAGCATTCATTTCTTGTTTTCTTAATATGATAGAGAATGTCACCTCTAACTAGCAGCTATGCTGCATTAAAATCATATACCCAAAAATGTCTATCTCATAAAAGGACAGCCTTCCAGGAGATGGAAAAAGGAAGTTGGTACGGAACCAAAAGGCCGATTCCCAAGCTGTCTTGGCTAAGTTACAGTACCAAAAACAGGTGTTCAATATTTTCATCTGCCCACATGGAGATTTAGATTGAGGCACCACCAACTATTTCAACTTTCAAATACTATCCAACAGCCAGGCTGCCAAGTGCCAGACATGCAAAGCAGGTCTTTTGCTTGGACATGGTTCTCCATATTTTATTTATCCTTACATCCAGCACAGGCTTGGTGGCCAGCCAACAATATCTATCGACAGACCTATTCTCTGGTTGCATCTCCATTCTTGCCACCAAGCCTGCGGCTTCTAAAGACCAATCTTAAGGAAGAAATAATCTAGGATAAAACTCTAAATCCTTTCAATGCTTAGCCTGTATGGGTTCGCAAGATTGAACTCAGCCTTGAGGGTTAGCTAGACATTCCATTCTCTGGTTTGAAAATCATCATATCAAGCACAGGCCAGGTGGCCAACCAACAGTATCCATCAGCAAGTCTATGTTTATTGAAGCCTTTTTCTGGTTGCCTCTCCAATCTTGCTGCCAAGCCTGCAGCCCTTAAAGGCCAGGCTTAAGAAATGATCCACAGTAAATATCTAAATCTTTTCAATCCTTGGCCTGTCTGGGTTGGCAAGATTGAACTCAGCCTTGAGGGTTAGCTAGACTTTCCGTTCTCTGGTTTGAAAGTCATCACATCAAGCACAGGCCAGGTGGCCAACCTACAGCATTCATCAGCAGGTATACGCTTATTGAAGCCTTTTTTTGGTTGCCTCTCCAATCTTGCCGCCAAGTCTGCGGCCCTTAAAGGCCAAGCTTAAGAAATTATCCACAGTAAATCTCTAAAGCTGTTCAATGCTTGGCCTGTCTGGATTGGCAAGATTGAACTGCACCTTGAGGGTTGGACTGCACCTTGAGGGTTGGACAGTCATTCCATTCTCTGGTATAAGAGTCATACAATTCCCTAGTTATCTTAATCCCTCTTTTGAACAGCCACTTTGCCAAGAACCAGACTAATTCTGCTTGGTATTTTCTTCCAAATAGAACAAAAAGTGACCACCAGAGGCAGGTCATTGAAGGGAAGGCCAAATGCAAAGAGTCACACTTTCAGACTAGTTCATGTTTAGTGGTCTCCCAGTACTTCCAGAATCCAAATACTCTTAGCAACAAAAATTCCTTTAATTATTTCCAAAGCAGGAGTAAAAAGCCAAAGTTTAAAGATTTAAATTGCTTTAAAGTTTAAACTTTTATGCCCAAGGGTACTCATGGGATGATGCCATTCTTGAGCAGAATCTTTCATGCTTCTCACCCTTCAACAGCTCTGATGACTGACTGGACATGTAGGCTTTATGCTGAGAATGCAACAGAAAAATCTTATCTGGAAAAAATAGAACACTAAAAGATGACCAATAAGAGCAAAAATATCACAAAGTAATAATGAGATTAGCAAATAGTCTCCTCTATTAAATAGTTAAATGTCTATTAAATATACAAAGTTTTTGTCTACAGAACAGAAAGCAACAAAAGCAGCTAAGCTTCAAAAGTAATAATGTAAATAATGAAGACACAAAATATTAGCATGTAAATTCCAGATCTTCAGCATTAAAATATTCAACCTCAGAGACCGACAGCACCATTTTCAGTCAACTGACAGAAGCTGTAGTCATTTCAGTGCAGATTTTTCCCAGGCCTAATTACCATGCCTCACCCTTTCGCCTGCAGCCTGCAGGGATATCCCATCACAAGAGAACGAAACCTTTATAATATTGTTGGATAATTAAGCATACATTCTACGATATTGTACAATGAACTATTGATTCAGCTATTCAGGACCTTTACGCCTCACACAACATTACAGAAAATTATCATTGACAGCCAAGGATCTACTGTTTCTATTAGCTTCCAGTTGGATATAACAGCTTAGTACATCCACAGAACATTTTGCAGTCAATTCTCAGATGTCCAATGCAAAAATGCAACACACAAGCACTGTGGTTTCAAAAGGAACAAAATTTACAACATATCCAGTAAAATGTAAGAAATGATATGTCTTAGAAAGTCATTTTTCCCTCAATTATGATATGTTTTCTGAAAACTAGTAACTAAGTTCCAGTCGACAGAGTTAAGAACAAAGAAACCTAGAATATGGTTTTCATCTCCTTCAGATCATGTATATCCACATCTGTATACCACATATTTCACTTTCTTTCTTTTGATAGGCACAAAATTTCCATCAATGAAAGAAACGAGTTAAGTGTAAAATCTGAAGTTAGAAATGTACCTTCATGGATAAAATTTCTCTCTCCTCCCGCTTCCGATACTCATCTTCTTTCCTTCGTTTTGATTCATCCAAAGTAGTGGCAGAACCTTCCTCTGACCTCCTTTTTTCTAACTTTTCTTCGCGCCGAGGGGAGAGCCTCTGGACAGGTCTGCTGCTACTTGTACCTCTCCGATCAATTTCATCTTCTCTTCTGCTGCCCACAGGAAGCGATTGAGGAACAACATTTGGAGGAAGGGGGGGTGGGGGTGGTAGGCTCTGCATAGGAAACCGATCATCAGGGTGGGGCTTCTCTGCTGTAGACTCACTATATCGTGACCTATTACGGTCATCTTTATTTCTTTCATCCTTATTCCTGTCCCCTGGCCTTTCAAAATTTCTGTCAGGTCCCCTCTCTTGTGTTCTATCTACAGACCTTTCCCTAAATCTTTCCATTGACCTGTCCCTCGTCCTTTCACCTGTGTGCTCCTCACCACGAGACTTGTCAGAACGCTCTGGCCTTTCCCCTCTGTGATCTCGATCAGCTCTTTCTCCAACCCTTTCTTTAGGTCTATCTAAAGATTTATCTGCAGCCTTCTCCAAATTACGCTCTTCAGGACCTGATTTTTCCTGTTCCAGTGTTCGTTGTTTATCTATAGATCGCTGATCCGAACCCCGAAATTCCAGAAATTCTCCAGCTTTATCCTCATTATCACCCTTCCGACGTTTATTTAACCTGTCTGTTTCATCAATTGGATTTGGGCGCTTTTGCTGCTTATCTTTCTGGATATCATCTGCAGATTTTGAAAGCAAACCTTCTTCATCATGAGAGGACTTGGGAGGATAACCTTTCTGGAGTCCTGATGTTTCTTGAGTTTCATTTCTATCAACATCCTGTTCTCCAGGTGTTTTAAGATCCACTGATTTACTTACTGTGGTATCTGTTTTAAGAAAATTTGCCACTGTCTCTTGGGGCGCCTTTGCTGAGGTACTTGATGCTTTACCTGTGCCACCATTGCTTGCAGCTATACTGGCAGCTGATCCTTGCCGAGTTTCTGATGTACGAGATGCAGGTTCCCTCTCACCAGTAGATGATGCAATCACTCGACCAGTGGATTTTCCGGATCTTGAATCATCCTTTGTTGCTTCAGTCTTTGATTGCCTAATAACAGAGGATGTCTGGTTTGGACGCTTAGTTTGAGATCGAGACTACAAAAAAAAGAAAAGAAAAAAAAAGGTAAGTTTATGAATACTTTTACCAAAATTGAAGCAAAGAAAAGGAAAGATGCCTAAATATAAAGAGAACCTTACTCCACTAAAAGGCACAGAATTAGAGTCATTTGATTTATCCACTATTTTTGAAAAACCTTCACATTGTGGCTGGGATAGGGTTTTCATTTGGAATAGAAACGTTTTCCGAGAATAGTATAATCTTCACTTATGACCATGGCCATCTTATATCATGTCATCAATACAATTGGTTAGGATTTAATTATGGCTAAGGCCATCATTCATTATAATACAAGGTTATGGTTAAGACCAACATGGCCAACAATGATATGCAGGTTCAATAACTCTCTTGGGCATTCCATCCTACTTATATGGGCTCATAATTTTTCTTGTATGGATTCCCTACTTGATTTGTTTATAAATACAAACTCAACCTCATTTGTAAATCATCTTTTTTGATCGTTAAGGCTATACAATAAAAGGGTTTTCAGCCTATGAGCACTACATCTTTGGTGTTCTCTAGTGGTTGGTATATTTTCCCTTTTAAGTGCACCTGTGCATCTCATGTATAATACACTCATTCTTGGGCATACTTCTCTCTGTAATGTACTTTTGGTTCAGGCCTGGTACGCTTACTTAGTGTTAGTTTTTTCTATTTTACTGCAGCTTTTTGGGTTCGAGTTTTGGTTCCATTCAATCCCTTCTTTCTGTGTGTGATCTCAAGAAATTTATCATATTGTTTAACATTCCTTAAGGTGTTTCTGAAGTTGGAAGAGCAGGAAAAGAATCAGAGGCACTGGAGAATACCAGAATCCATGGAGGCTTTATCTTCCCAGTGTTTACAATTTTATAGCGAGTACACATTATTTTGACTCTAGACATCTCACAACTTAAAAACATGCCAGAAGGAACTCCAAGTTTTCTTAGCATCTGACAAATGCCAAAGATTTCCAACAACTCGATTAACCTCCAGTCATGGGAGAGGCACACATTGTAGAACAATGGTAGTAGATGCACTTCAGGAAGTTAATGACTTAATTGAAAAGATTATTTACAGTGTGATTTAAAATCCACAATTCCATTTCATTTCAATCTGTTATTGTATTGCTTACAGATGAATTTCAGTAACCAAACTAATAATCACATAAGGTTCTGAACACCAACAACGAATACAGGAGCAGTAGATGGCCCAAAGGGAAGACTATGGGTTGAAAACATTTTCGATAATAAAATAATAATGGTAACAGCTTTACTAAAATCAAAGCTGAAAGACATTGTAGACACGATACAACTTGGCAGGCTTGGATCACTGAAATATAATATTATGTTTCAACAATGTCCTAAATCGGAAATCCATCTACATAACTAATGGTAAAGACAATGATCTGAGATCTGCTCATAAAAAGACTCTCGATGTCTACTACTAATGAATCTAGCAGGCATTCTGAAAATCAGGAAAGCAATCAGAGGAGCCGAGGATAAGGCTGTATTTGTGAAAAGCTTTCTGAAATAGTGTACATCTGAAATTCGTTCAACAGGATAGAGAATCAAGGTTGGAAATGCCAAACTCACTCTAGAAAGGCAAAAGAGTTACATGAGATCTTGGTAACATCAAACAGAATTTTGAGAAAATGCAAGATTCATTAGTGGAAAGCCATAATATGAAGAAGATACAAGTAGGAAGCCATATTTTGTCAGTAGCATCGCTGACAACCATTATGAAAAGAAAAACAGACATCTACTGGCAAAACATACTGAGAGCATCGAAAAAGAAAAAGCACAAACAAGAGATGATTACTGACCTGAGAATTGTCAATAATAGAAACATAATAACAATGTCCACACAATTGTTGACTAGCAGAATACTTTAAAGTGTTTACTTTTGCATTTCATCTTTTACGACATTTAAAGACAAAAACAGTTCCTTTGTTACGTTAGAACATCCGCTTCACAGTTAACTGAACACAGCAAGACATAATACCTAAAAACAAATGCTAAAATACAAAGAGATTGTAACCAACATGTCAAATACAACAACAATATTAGAGACTTTCCAACTGAGTTTCTCATCATTCAGTTCCTTTGAGCATGCATAAAAAGATCATTCAGTTCCTTTGAGTTTGTACAAACTTCAAGAACCTTATGTGCTGTAATATTTATGCGTAAATATGTACGAGATATATTCTTAAGCAATAATATGTTATTTTAATACATGCCTCATTCCATACCAATGTATCTGTGAGATGCATACAATCCAGTGTTGAACATATCACAATAATATTGGAATTATCGTAATAATATCGCCAAAACCGACCTCAGAAATAATATTTACAGTAATTATTGTGATAATCTTTCCTTTTGAAATTAGTGTGATAATTTCAATTTATAATTTGGAAATTATTGCTTTGTCTCTGTCAGTTTCAACTTATACTCAGATTTTTGCTCTTTTAACCCTCATTTTTAAAGAGTGCGTTATAGGATTGAGCTGTGAGGATAATGCGACTGTTTTCCATCAAGAAAACATGGGAAAATCTGTTGTTTTCATTTTCCATGATTCATCTCATGAGATACATACCCTATTAATTTATGGTAATATGAAATTCTTAATGTAAAAGTGGCATTCTCATTTATCTTTCATTTTCATAATGAATGATAAAGGAGAATGTTATTTTCATTTAAATTTTTAACATTACCAACAATTGTTTCAGGATGTTTGAGAGTGGTTCCAACTTCATTGGATTTCATATGGAGAAATTAGAATTTTAGATCCCATTCAAATTCAGCAGGATTAATAGTTTTCAAGATTTCAAGATTAGCGGGATTGCAATGTTTCCACTGGATTCTGTGATGTATGGGGGTATGGAACTAACATTTAATCAAGAGCACCAAGCCCTCTAAGTACTTTGATGTTGGTAGCATTGACTGTTGAACTCCTCCATCATGACCCTAAGCAAAATCATTGATGAGGCATGTTAACATTTTTCCATCTTATTTTAATGCTTAGAGGGTGATTTTGATGAGGAGGATCAAAATATAAGCAATTATTTACACCTTTTCATTTTGTAACGTCCCTTTTTCTTTATTCTGGAGGCCATTTAAATCATCTTTGTTAACCTAGTTTTATTAAAAGATGGTAAGTGCTATTTTAGTTAGATGCACCCTTACTTTCTATATGCATGAGAAACTTTGGACATTTGTGTATAATAATTGGGATTTATATGTGTGCATATGAAATATATGTTATTGTTGTTGCGGATTTCCGGATTAGAACTGTGTAGAATTTGTGATCCGTTCAATGTTTTGGATGGTTCCTCCATCCATCATCAGGGACCAAAGATTTTAGTGAGTAAACGAGTGTTGAAGAGCCAATTTATAGGAGAAAAGAATTTAGATATCCATTGAGTTAACGGTCAAAAATGATAAGTTAAATTAGAAGTAATAATAATTATTATTTGACAGAATTCATAATTTGAAAAATAAAATAATTAGCCAATCCTGGAAACCTATCAGCACTCGTTTACTCACTAAGCTATGAAACCGGATCCGTAGAAATAGGCTGATGTGTGGCGAACCTGGCGAATTGGACACGATTTGTGCCAATTCGTGTCTGGAAAGCAGGACAGACAAATCGTGTCCCGATTTCCGTACACAAATCCGCAAAAAGTGACACTCGCAACCTCAAAAAGGCGAATTGTTGTTCTTTTTATTCATTTACTCTTCTCTCTTTTGTTGTGGGTTTGCTATGAGGGGTTTTGAGTAAGGAGCAAAGGGTGTCGGAGCGTTTTCAAGGAGATTCAAGCAACAGGTAAGTGCATTTCCTCTATATTATTTTGCATTTGTATTACAGCAGGTTTGCATATGCATTTCCTTTACAAATTTGTGCATTTTTTGTTTATTTTTTTATAGTAGTCATGGCTCAATCAAGGGCAGCAGGGAAGGGGAAAAGGAAAGGGAAGAATGTCCCCATTTGATATGGATTTAAACAGGAACACAACAAATTACAGATATAACCATAAATACAAAGATGCAGTAGAAATAACACTTCATTTCATTAATACCAAATACTGAAATATGCTTACAAACAGAATGGAAATAAGACTAGCTCGGGCGATGGTAGCTTATCTTTGAGAATAGATGTGGCGGGTACATGCCTCTGAACTGTGTTACAATGAGGCTCAAAGGCCTATTTATTATTGAGAAACAATGGAAAACCCTAAACATCAAAAAACCTAACCCTAGGAGATGAAGCGCCAAAACTATGGGCCTTGTTTGGATAAATTGGTACATCAACTTCCCGGGGTCGTAACTTTGGCATACGATCTCTATTTGGATATCATAATACCTCATTTCAAAGATCACGAAGAGAAGGCCGAAAACAAATTGGCAAGCCAATTTGGGACATTTCCGATCTCTCCGTTTTCCCTAAAAGCATTGTTTAGGGCCTCAAAACGACTTCTGAAGTTCAGGACCCGAAAAAACTATCAGAAAAAAGTAAACTGTGATACAATTAAGGAAACCGAAAAAGCTGAAAGAGACAGTGTTGGGGGTCCAAGTGAAATAGGAAGGTAGCCACCAATATCCACCTGGATCATTCCTTCCCCCTTAGGAAGCAATGGTCCCCATTGCGTTGAGTTCCTCCATGAGATGAGGGAACTTCTGTTGAACTTGGTCCCTGGTGAGCCACTCGCCCTCGTGAAGGAGTTGGCCTGCTTTGACAACTCGATATAGTTGGATCCTTTGTTGTCAGGTGTTCTTGATCTGCGTGTCCATGATCCGATCAGTTGTGGCTTGTTCCATGCAATCTGAATTTAACTCTGTAGGTATGAGTTGTTGTGCAATGTCTAATGTGTCTAGCAATGGTGGGAAGTATGGTCAAAAGCAGTCCACATTAAACACTAGGTGCAAGGCAAGGAATGGGGGAATGCTGAGCTCAAATGCATTGTCTCCCATCGCCTTGGTAATGGTGTAAGGACCATATTAGAATGGTCTCAATTTCTGATAGGCTCCGATAAGGCGTTCCTTTTGCAAATGCAACCAGACTTGGGTGTCCACCTAAAACTTGTGTGGCACACGATGTTGATCATGTCGCTACTTGTACTTGGCATTTGATTTCTCCAGAATGTCGTGGACCTGCTAATGGATATGTTGGATGTGCTCAATGAAGTTGTTTGCCTTATCGGTTTCGGATTGGACATGAGCCGAATCAGCTTGAGTAGCTGCAAATGGCATGGCCACATCAATGGGACATAGTCGCTGGAATCCCAAGCCCACCTAAAAAGGGTTGTGGCCAGTCGAGCTGTGGAGAGCCCGGTTATAGCTGTGATGGACATACGGGAGGCTCTCATCCCATGTGTGTGGATGCTTTGAGTTGTACATGCCTAGAATGTGTACGATCATCCTGTTCACGACCTCTGTTTGGCCATTAATTTGGGGATGGAAAGCTATGGACTTAGTGAGCATGGTGTCCAGCATCGACTAGAGACTGGACCAAAATATACTAAGGAACCCGTTGTCCCGATATGAGATGATAGACTGTGGGATCCCAAAGTGTACCCACACTTGTTCAAAGAAGAGTTTAGCAATGGCTTCCACTGTGATATTCTTCTTGCAGGCAACGGTAATGGCAATCTTCGAGAATCTGTCAACGACTACAAAAATACAGTCGTTGCAATGCTTAGTAGAAGGAAGACCCGACATGTAATCCATGGAGATGGATTCCCAAGGTCGAGTACGGGTAGGCAACAGAGTATAGAGGCCTTGATTCTTGATGGTCGGTTTGGCAATGGCGCAGGCAGTGCAGGATTTGATGTACTTCCTGACAGCCTGTCGAAGATTCGGCCAATAGAAGTACTTCTGCAGAACGACCACCGTTTTCTCGACCCCAAAATGCCAATGGCCCGACTGTAGTGTGCTTCCTAGATCACCTTGCCACGCTCTCTTGAAGGAACACAAAGGTGTCCTAGGTGGCATAATAGGGCATCCTGGAGGTGAAAATATGGAACTTGTTGACCCTCCAAGAGTGTCTGGTATGTGTGGTTGAATTCTAGGTCGCTTTTGTAAAGAAGTGACCAATCAGATGTCTCGTGCCCACAAGAGTTGAACACAGTGGTTAACACCATGATCGATGGTCGGTTAAGGCAATATGCAACGTTATTGCTGTTGCGCTTCTTATACTTGATATTCAAATGGAACAGTTGCACGTATGTGGGCCACTTCTGGTGGCGATCATTCTGCAACTTACCTTGCGTCTGTATGAACTATAGTGGCCGGTGGTTTGTGTGGATGACCGTTTCGTTCCCCAAAATGTAGCGCTTCCATTATCGATAGGTCTGCACAATGGAATACATCTCTTTGTCAGAAGTGGGATACTTTTGGCCTGTGTCTGAAAGTGTCTCACTGTGATATGCCACTGGATGCCCCTGTTGAGTAAGCACTGCCCCAATAGCATAGTCAGAGGCATCTGTCTCGATCTCAAATGGTTGTTGCAAGTCTAGTAATGTGAGCACTGGTGCAGAGTAGAGGTGATGTTTCAACTCTGTGAATGCCTTCTGTTGAGATTCAGACCAAAAGAATTTTGCTTTCGCTCCTCCCTTGGTGACTTGACTTAAGGGCCAAGTGATATGAGAGAATCCCAACACAAACCGGCGTTAGAAATTGGCAAGACCCAGAAAGCTGCGGAGCTCTGTCAAAGTGGTTGGGGTTGGCCAATCCCGGATGACTTGGATCTTGGCTGGATCCACATGCACCCCTCGTTCATCAATAATGTATCCTAGATACTGAACCTGGGTCATGCAAAAAGTGCATTTCTCTAAATTGGCACATAGCTTGTGTTGTCGCGGTATTTGGAGAACCTGTCGGATGTGGTGGAGGTGCTCTTCCCAACTCTGGCTGAAGATCAGGATGTCATCCAAGTATACCACTACAAATGAGTTTGTGAATCGATGCAAGATGGCATCCATTAGCCTCATGAGGGTTTCAGGAGCATTCGTCAACCCGAAAGGCATAACCAACCATGTCCTCATAGTCCTCCACGAGCTTGGCCATCTGTCGTTGTCGTGTGGAGGGGCCCTATCTGGAGGTTGTGGCCATCGTCTTCTTCTTTCCCTGAGGGCGTAGCATCAGGAAAACAAATTTCCTGGTTTTGGAAATGAGCTTACTGCATTGTTTTGCAGTAACCAAAGTGATGGCAGTAGGTTGTGCTAGCTCTGGTATCCTGTACAACTTATTTCCCAAAATAACAATAACAACACAAGGCCTTGACTCACACACAGAATGTTGCTTCCATAACTATGTTTGGCCTAATTATACATCACAAACATCAAGGGGAGCAACGTCACATAATACCTTATCCGTGAAAGGCTTGACGTTGTATGGAAGGCAACACTGCTGGCTCACACGAAGATCTCGTCCTTGGTGAAGCCACCTGATGGTGTACAGTGGTGCATGTGTTGTGGTCGGTAAGCCCAACCACTTCACGACCTTTGCCAAAATGAGGTTCTTTTGGCTCCCATTGTTGACAATGAACTGTAGCGGGGAACCCTCTATCCACATCTGGGAGTGGAAGAGGCACTCCTCCTCCTCCGGGGACATGCAAAGAAAAACAGAGAAAGAGCAAACCACTCTGATACCACTAATCTAGATTTAACCGGGAACGCAACAAATTACAGATATAACCAGAAATATAAAGATGCAGTAGAAATAACACTTCATTTCATTAATATCAAATACTAAAATATGCTTACAAACAGAATGGAAATAAGACTAGCTCGGGCAATGGTAGCTTATCTCTGAGAAGAGATGTGGCATCTACATGCCTCCAAATTGTGTTACAATGAGGCTCAAAGGCTTCTATATTATTGAGAAACAATGGAAAACCCTAAACATCCAAAAACCTAACCCCAGGAGATGAAGCGCCAAAACTGTGGGCCTCGTTTGGGTAAATTGGTACATCAACTTCTCGGGGTCGTAACTTTGGCATACGATCTTCATTTGGCTATCATAATACCACATTTCGAAGATCGCGAAGAAAAGGCCGAAAGCAATTACATAAGTTTGTTTCGGACGTTTCCTCTCTCTCTTTGTTTTCCCTAAAAAATCGTTTAGGGCCTCAAAGCGGCTCCGGAAGTTCAGCACCTGAAAAACTGCCAAAAATAGTAAATTGTGCTACAATTAAGGAAACCAAAAAGCTGAAAGAGATAGTGTTGGGGGTCCAAGTGGAATAGGCAGGTGGCCACCAATATCGACCTGGATCACCATTGGAGATGCCCCTCCTCCCCCAATTTCATCAGACTCTGCTACAAGTATTCCCTCTATTGCAAGTAATGTTGAGGGAATACTTCCTCCTTAATGTAACATTGAGAATATCCCTTGTGGAAATATGTCACTAGAGAGCAAGGGCCAAGCAGCAAGGTGAAGGGAGAAGGCAATGTGAATTGGAGATGCAACTTTTGCCACAGTACTTTCACAAGCACATATTTCTGTGTAAAAGGCCATTTATTAGTTTTACCAAGTTGTGGAGTTGGAGCTTGTACAAAAGTTCTTTACAAAAGACGAAAGAAATGGAAAGAGAGTTCAATGTTGGTATGGCAAATATGGTTGCAAAAAAAAAAAACAAGAATGATGACCCCTTTCCATTTTTGAGGAAAGGCAACAACAAATTCCCATTTGAGAGTTCTTGTGGGGGACAAGTAGCAAAATGAAAGGCAATTTCACTTGGTCCAATGTACAAGATTTTTCAGAATGAGAAACGGGAAGAGCTTGATCTCACCATTGCCTTTTTTTCTATCAAAATTTCATATCCTTTATTGTTGCACGCTCACCTCTATTTGTTGAGATGTGCCCAACTCTAACTCAAGGGGCTCCATCAGGGTATGTGCCTCCTGGTTTAGAGAAGCTTAGAACCATATTGTTGACAAAGGCAGAAAAAAAGTGCAAAAAATGCTTGAGCCTATTAAAGCATCATGGCCAACATCTGGGGTTAGCATTGTTTCTGATGGATGGACAAATCCAACACGACACCCACTCATCAACTTCATGGTGTCTTCCTTGAATGGGCCAGTTTTCTTGAAAGTAGTAGATACACTTGGAGAATACAAGGATGCACAATATATGGGTGAGTTGTTTATTAAAGTTATTGAAGATGTAGATGTTGATTCTTGTGTGCGAATCATTACAGATAATGCACCTGTTTGCAAGGTTGTCAGCATGATTGTGGAAGCTAAATATCCACAAGTGTTTTGGACACCTTGCATTGTTCACTCATTGAACTTAGCACTGAAATCCATTTCTTCTAATGTGCTTTGGATTGGCAACATTATTGAGGATGCACAGCATATCCATAACTTTGTACAAAATCATACAAATGCCCTCACTATCTAAAATGACTACAACAATCTATCATTGTTGAAGATTGCGAATACAAGGATTGCCTCTTCATTCATCATGTTGAAGAGGTTGAGGGAGGTCAAGACCACTCTTGGGGCCATGGTTATTTCAGAGATTTGGTCTTTTTGGAGAAAGACATATCAAGTAGCCTCTAAAAGAGTGAAGGACGCGGTGTTAGATGATGCTTGGTGGGAGAGGGTAAATCTACTTATTAAAATCATGGACCCTATCATTTCTTTGCTTTGATTTGCAGATACAGACCAACCCATCCTAGGAGAAGTTTATGAAGGATGGGATTCCATGATTTAGTTTGTGAGGAGCATTATTTTACAGAGTGAGTGCCCCGTGTATGAGACATCGCCAAAGGCCTTCTGTGGTACTATACAGGATATTCTTGTTAGAAAATGGGACAAGAATTGCACACCTTTACATTCTTTGGCTCACTCATTGAACCCAAAATACTACAGCCATGAGTCGATGAATGGTGGACATTCCCGTAAATTCCCTCCTCACATGGATGGTGAAATCTCACAAGGAAGGAAAAATGCATTCGGGTGGGTTTTTCAGGATAGAGCATTGCTTGATGAGGTGGAGGATGCCTTTGCAGAGCTTTCCACAAGCACTGGTTGATTTGTAGGAAATGATCTGATTAGAGACAGGGGTGCTAAGAAGCCCTATTCTTGGTGGGAAAATCATGGGGCAACAAGCCCTCCTATACAACAATTAACCATGAGGCTCCTTTCTCAAGTGACTTCATCCTCTTGTTGTGAGATGTTAATTTTAGGTATGTTCTATGTTGAGAGCAAATTTACTTCAATTTTTCATATAATCTCAATATCAATTCCCGATTAGCAATCACATTTAGCATGATAGTAAAATGTAGATAGACCATAAACATAAATTGTAGAAAACAAGACAAGGTAAGAGGACACAAGATGTGGTGCTAGCCAGGGACAAACCCCAATGTGGGGAAACCCCTGATCAATTCTTCTTATGTTCTTCAATAGTTCATCAGAGACAAAGATAGTACATATACATCAAAATTCAACACTTTGACTTGTCAAAATAAGAGAAGGGATCTTCTCTAAGAAGATGACACATGAGGTAGCAGATCTAAACTCATGTGATTCCATCACCACGTTGTACCTATCATTGTGTTGCACCATCATACCATGCCCATCATCAGTGTGTTGCACCATGCTACACCATCACCATGTCCATCATCATTGTGTTGCACCATCACCATGTCCATCATCACTGTGCTACACCATCACCATTATGTTGTGCCAATGTCATGTTGCACTTTGCGGCACCATTCATCATCATGTTCCACCACTGTCATGCTACACTTTGCTGCACCATTCATTATCATGATGCAACACCGTCATGTTGCACCCTGCTGCACCATTCATCATCATGCTATACCACTACCACAATGCACTCTACTACACCATTCATCATTATTAATGTCACTTACACCATGCCGAGGGTCGACTCCGACTTCTACTCGACCGAGGGCTGACTTTGACTCCAACTTCGACTCGACTAGCTCGATTTCAATGACTCCGTCATTGTAAAAAATACATTAAATATTTATTTTTTTATAAAAAAAATATAATTTTAAAGATTTTCATTCATGTTTCCAAACACAAAGCTTTAGAATATAGATAGAAGACAACATATCATCAAAGTAGGCTCGTGAATATATCCATTATATCAAAATGGCACCCAGTGCATTGTCCAATACATAGATGATGATCATATAGAGATCAAAACAAAAACACATAACCAAGGAGGCTAGAAATGACCTCTACAACAAAAGTAAACTATGAGTCAGACAGGGAAGCCCATGGCTCCTCCTCATCATGTCCAACTGCCACTGTAGAAGTGGTTGCACTAGCAGGTTGTGTAGCTGGTGGCTGCTGAGATAGACGAGATATGCTCTTCTGCCATGGCTGAGCAGAGGAAGTGCCTACAACTGGAGGACTTGGCACTGGCCCTGAGGCTGGTATAAGTGGATCTACATTCAACTGAACGTTATGTTCAAGTGATGCCATTGTCTGTAAAGCCAAATCAAGTTCTTCATCAGAATCAAACTCTGTTGGATGACTCTCCACTACCCAATCTGATGTTGGATCAATATCTTCCAACACAATGGGATCTGAATCAGGTCTTTTGTTCAGCAATTGGTGGCGTCTACGCCGGAGGTTGTATTGGACATAGACTAGATCATTTAACCATTTTTGATCCAAACGGTTTCTCTTCTTCGTGTGAATCCTCCCAAAGACAGACCAATTGCGCTCACACCTAGTAGCACTGCAAGTTTGACTCAAAATACAAATTGCAAACTTCTGCAATTGAGAACAATGGCTACCAAAAGCCTCCCACCATTGTGCTGCAAAAACATAGGAGTGTAATGAGTTAGCTCAACAAAATTACAAACTATATCCAACTTTCAAATTATAAACGATTTAACAAAATAAGTATTGAGAATTTGAAAATTGAAATTTTTGTTTACCTAGCTCATATGCTTCCTTGCAATCTTTGCTAGGATATTCCCAAAGGTGCCAGTGGCTTTGTTGGAGGTTGTGACTTGTTGGTGTATCTCCAGTTGATCACACTCCAATGGGATCATGTGATCAATGCAATCAATCAATCCATCTTTAACTCACCCCTCAATGCTCCTGCCACCAGAGCTTTATAATGATATCATGGGTTCAAAAAATACCCAACGGCATGTATAGGGCGATGGAGTTGATTGTTCCATCTTTCATCAATGACTGCCCAAATGGGCCCATACTTAGACACTTATCCTTGTGTGCCCTCTTTATGTGCTCCTTTTCTTGATCCATAGCCTCACAAATGAAGCCCCTAGCCAATCTTTTCCCATCCACCAACCGCAACACCATAAATAATGGCTCAGCAACCTTTGCAATGTCTGCTGCCTTTCTCCAAAATATTTCTTCATTAACTTTCTTTTTCAATTCTTTGTCTTCCTCTTTGAGAGACCACTAGCTTTGATTCCATTCATCACTGGAAAATATCTTTTGCAAGTTTCTATGTTGTGAGAGCATAGATTGCAATGTCAAAAAATGAGTAGCAAATCTAGTGATGGCAAGCCTAATAATATCCATGCCCCCTGTGTGTCTCCTCATAAGGCTCAAAATCCATGAATGATTGTAGATAAATTTTGCTATGCTTTTGGCATGATCTACAGTGCTTTTGACCCAATCTAATTTGCCAATATCCTTAAGCATGCGGTCTATGCAATGTGCTGCACATGGGGTCCAAAATATGGTTTTGTGTTTTTCCTCTAACAATTTACCAACAAGAACATAGTTAGAGGCATTATCTACGATGAATTGAACAACATTAGCCACCCCCACCTCCTCAACAACCTCATCCAATAGCTGAAACGACAATTGTCCATCTTCCACCCTATCAGATGCATCAACTGATTTTAGAAACATTGTTCCCTATGGCAGAAGATAAGAAAGTTTATGATGGTACGGTTCCTTTGATCAGTCGATCCATCTAACATGATGGTACATGTTGTTCTTGCCCACGAGTCCTTGAAACCCTTCAAATACTCATTAATGGAGGCAACTTCTTTCTACAAACGATACCCCCTCATCTCATGCATAGTAGGGCCTTTGAAGCTTTTTCCATTAGCATGTATGGCCATCATACATAGGCTCATAATATGGTGAACAGGAAGCATTGAAGGAGATATCAACATCACAAGCAATGTCCCTCAATTCTTTCTTCCAATGGTCATCTAAAGTGGGCTGCAAAGTTCTAATAGTTTTAGGACCATGTGCATGTGATGGAGAGGAAGGTGTGACTGTGAAATAACTTTTGATATTCATATCACCCTTCTTTTCCATTTTACCCTTACCCTTTTCTTGAATAGACTCCAAAGAAGGAGAAACATATCGGAAGGGGTTGGATGCATCAGTATAAGGGATAGAAAAAGAACCCTCAAAATCAAAAATGGGGGTTGGTAGCCATCATTTTTTGCATACTCCTCTTCCTCCCAATTTCAGCCTCTATTTCTTTTTGCCTAACCTTTTCTTCTTGAAACTTTTCAAAGCTATTTAACGAATCCTTCCTAATCTCCCCAATTTCTGGTCATTCACATGGAGTAATTTGGCCTCTAATCCCTGCAAAGTGTTGTTTTAGCCTATTAATGCCCCCACGACCATCCTTAATTTTTCTATGGCAAAATTTGCAATGCATTTGACTATCAACCATTTCAACATATGCCCAAGCAAAGTCTTTCACTCTAGGTGCCATTTCTTCACTTGGAATCAAAGGAAAAAATCTGAAAATGAAAACAAAAAAATAGCATTGCTTCAATGTTCATTTCTTTCACAAAAAACACTCTTTTCAATTTTCAGATTTGCACAAAAAAATAAATAAGCAAAAATAGACTTTTAGAAGTGAAAAAAGTTACCTCTAGGCACAAACTGCCTCCTCAAAGTTACTCCAACAAATCAACTCCTCAATGCTGCTCTAATCGGTGCCCAAGAAGCTCCTCATTCCTAAGACAATGCTTGCCCAAGACTCTTCAATGCTGCTCCAAAAACAAACTCCACAACTCCTCACAAACTACTCACAAATTCTCACTTCAATGCAATGAGATGGCCGCAAGGAAATGAGAGGGGTTAGGTGGGTTTTATAGAATTTAGGAGAGGGAAATGGACCCCAAAGAACCCAAAGGCACATTTAAATGGGCCTTGGGGTCCTAAAAAACCGATTAAAAAAAAAAAAAAAAAAAATGTTAACTCACCGATCTTAGCGAGCCGGCCAAGTTGGCTTGGACTCGGCCGAGTCGGTCGAGTTGCTACCGAGTTGACTCGAACTTGGCCGAGCCGGCCGTGTCGGTATCCAACCGACCCAGCTCGAGAACAACCCAGTCGGCCAGTCCAAGTCACCCACCGAGTCAACTCGGTCATCTTATCACTTGGTTTGACTCGGCTGAGTCGGAGTCAACTCAGCCGTTTTTTTAAACAGTGTATCAAACATCAGTCCATCCTTGATACAGTCAACATGTTGCACCATTGTCACGTTGCACTCTATTGCACTATTCATCACTATTAATGTCAACTACATCATGGTGTATCAAACTTCATTCCATCCTTGATACAGTTAACAATAGGCCTTAAAAGGCTGCGGTGATCCAAGAGAGGTTCCAGTACTACCACACAGATTTTTGAAACCCTTAATGGTCTATGTTGTTGGTTATGGCCTACGGCCTAGCCCAACAGCAAGATAGGTCTACACACATCACCCAACTTGACCATTGAACAATTCATCCTAGATTTAGATCTTCACTTTGAGGCAGCACCTAGTCACCGAGATCTTATGCCTAAGTCTGTAGCATATGCGGAGGTTGTAACAGCGAGTAGGACTTTCCTTAGGTGCTAGATCCTATGCCAAAGTCTGTAGCATATGCGGAGGCTTAATAGCAAGTAGGACTTTCCTTAGGTGCCAGATCCTATGCCAAAGTCTGTAGCATATGCGGAGGTTGTAACAGCGAGTAGGACTTTCCTTAGGTGCCAAATCCTATGCCAAAGTCTGTAGCATATGCAAAGGTTGTAACAACGAGTATGACTTTCCTTAGGACTACCTATAGGTGCCTTTATTCATGCTAGCGTTAAGCCTTTTTCTATGACTGTTTTAGGGCCTTCTATGACAGTGTTAGGGTCTTTTATTAGCCTCTCCTAGCTGTGATTCCAAGACTATAACAGCGTTAAGGATTATCCATCGTGACTGTGATTAGGGTAGCATTAGGGCATATAGGGACAATGTTAGAAGCTTATCCTCATAAATGTTCTAGGCCTTCATCTCCATCCCAGCGTTAGGAGCTAGGGCATCTTCTTAGGGCCGTGTATCATCTTAAGATCTCTCCTCCCACTAAAACCCAAAGACAAATGGAGAGGAAGAGATCACAAGAGGTGTGTTTCAAATGGCTTGCAAGCCACCTCTTTTTATACTAAAATGTTGAGCACAAGTGGGGGCAATTTGGTTGTTGGCCAACCTTGACGAATTGTCCCATAACACAAATAAATTCATATCTCCATAAATACATGTCGGAATCGAATGGTCTTTAGATCAATCCTACACCTCTCGACAAGAGGAATCCAAGAAAAATATCAGCGGCCATGAATAAGTAGACCCACATGGAGTTTGGCCCTAGTTGCCAATTTTAACATTTCCTCTCAACTAAGGAGAACTCCATCTGCTAATCCATCTGCTCCACTGTACTATCTCTGCCATCAGTGCCCTACTGTACTCTGCGTTGCTCTACTGAACTATGAAGAAGAAGAAGTGATCGAGAATGTATCATACCATCCTCTAGTGACCCTAAGTCAGTCCCATATAAGTGAGAGTGTCTCATACCGCTCCTATTGATCTGAAATCAGTTCCAAAAGAGAGTGAGTTATATCACTCTTACTGACTTGAAGTCAGTTCCAATTGATCCCAAACCAATATCATCCTAGAATAGAGAGTACAATAGTAACACGATGCATCCATCGGTAATACTATGGTCCCTATCCTCATTTCCCTACTCATTGGCTAGATGAGAGGTAGTTCCCATGAGTCCCAAACTACATGGGTAGGATGTCTCAGCAGGAGAAGGATGAACCACTCATCCTGCATACATGTCGCCAAGGGTAACCAGGGGAACACTAAACCACTAACCTTGTACACAACAAATCACACAGGGAAGGCTGAACCACTCACCCTATGACTCTGTCTCAGCAGGAGAAGGATGAACCACTCATCCTGCCTACATAGCAGACCACTAGGGGAAGGTTGAACCACTCACCCTATGGTTGCTCATCACTCCACGATGTACCCCCAAGCCCCACGGAGCTCCCAAAGCTCAATGTCCATATCATACAGGTCCCTTAGGAGAGAGTCTCTCCACGACCCCTAGTCGTTCTCGGAAAGTCAAGAATTTGACCTTTCCCAGGAGCTTCGACAAAATATTAGCGACCTTCTTATCAGTCCCAATATAATGGAGCCTTCTTGCTCCTCGATGTACCATATCCCAGATAAAGTGGTAGTTGATGTCTATGTGCTTGGAGAAATCATAGAACATGGGATTCCTCAGCAATCGAATCCCCCTCTAGTTGTCACAGAAGATCATGAAGGTATCCAGCACGTGTCCAAACAAGTCACTGAAGAGCTTCCACAACCATACAGCTTCACAGGAGGCCATACTCCTTGCTATGTATCTGGCCTCATTGGTGCTCAAAGCAACCAACTTCATCCAGGATATTGAAGCAGAACCCAAAGAGAACCAGCACCTAGAAGTGCTCTTGCAATCCTCCACACTGCTTGCCTAATCAACATCAGAAATTTCCAGCAGTGTATCTCAATCCATGAGAGAATGTGCCCTGAAGATATCTCAAATGATTCTTGTCACCAATCCAGTGAGCCTCAACCATATATCAGCTCAACATGCTAACTGCAAAACATACATCCTGACAGGAGTTCACCAAGAACATCAATGCTAGTATGGGTTTATGAAACTCAGAGGCATTTCCCAAATCAAGTCCGGCATCACTACTGCATAACTTCTTAAAGTTATGCTTCATCGAGGTAGTCATGGGCTTGCAGTTCATCATTCCAAATACGGAATCCAACTCCCTCTTACTTTTGCAAATGAGAGGGTCTGCACCTGTCAGAAAGAGGTCGTCCTCATAAGGTACCAGTATGAGAGGTCTATCATCCACAACCTTAAAGCAATGGTTTGGATCAGCTTCACTCCTACTAAATCTCAGCTTTATCAGCTAGTTATCAATACTCTCATATCAAGCCCGAAATGCTTACTTCAAGCCATAGAGGGATTTCTTCCACCTGTATACATGAGATTCCTAAACATGAATCTCAAACCCCTCGGGTTGTTCCAAATCTGAGGTCTTGCTCTTGTTGAATTCAAGCATCCCTTTCACCATCTGAATCACATCGGGTAGGGCCCCATAATGAGAAGACCTACGATGCTATAGAAGAGATGTGTCAACTGACATAGTCCCTAATGGATTTCCTGCAACTTGATACAAATTGCCAGCCCTGAACCAATGAGTCAAAGAATCTTTGAAAATTCCATTTTCAAACACGTACCTTTCCATCGATGAATGCCAACTTGAAACCTTTGACTTCCAACACTAGGTTCTTCTTGAGATCAGGCACATTAAGAACTTGTAAATGAATCGTGTTACCCTCATTCAATTGAGGGGTAACATTCCCTATACCCTTTTCGGGATAGTGTTAAAAATTTCTAAGTCTAACTGTTAGAAATCCTTCCTGTACTTTCTGATTTATTTCTTCCTACTTGTTTTGTTAATTAACAAGTTATTTACCATGTAAATACTGAAAATAAATACAAGTACAGTCTCAACACATACAGATCATCAATTGAAGGAAAAATAAGCACACAAGTGACACCATTATTTTTGGACTAATGTCCCCAGAAAAACCCAAATGCGGGAAAACCGATGTAGCTATCTGAGGGTTTTACTATTAAGCAGTGTCAAAATACAATCTGGGTGCCAAAAATGGCTCACCCAATAGAGAATGCCCTCAACAGTAGTACCTCTAAGTCGGAAACAGATATCAGCCCCAATCTGCCCCACGAAATCTCCCAGCGTCAACCTCTAGGGTCTGCATCAGCCTCTAGAGCCTCTTTGTCACCCACGCTGGCTCTCTTTAGCACTTCGCAGCTCCTAGCTGCCTCTACGTGGCCTCTGGCTGGCTCTGCATCAACCCTCTCCCGGCTTTAATGCTAATGCTCTCGATACTATCTCTGCCTCTCTGCTACTGCATTCACTGCCTCTCAGCTGCACTCTGATCACTCCTTTGATTTCCTCAGCAAGCCCTGCCCCAGAAAATCAAATTCTTGATCAACTCAATGTATTCTCCAAGTGACCCTCAAGCCTCCTCTTATACTTTTCTCATTGACAAATCAATGGTCGAGATTAAGTCCCTAATCAACGGCTAGGATTAGATCTGGCTTGATCCATGATTTTTGGACCATTTTAACTCAGTTTTATATTAATTCATATTAATATTTTATTTTCCCTAAGTTTAAACATAGGGACTCCATTAAAAACATTAATTATTTTAATATCTCCCAAATTGGTTAGATTCTGCCCAAACCATTTCTAGGTTATGGAGATCTCATATGCTTTAGCCTCTCCAGCAATTTTCGTGGCTAGAGCACATTCGATGCTACCCCAAATCAACACTTCCTCTTAGCAAGCACTGTGCTCTAGTAATACTCCTCACTGAGCATCACCCTGATCATCCGACATCTGTCTTTGTATTGATGCTAGGCTTGCTGCCGAACATCTTCTACATTGCCGCATCATGTACTGCTACTCATGGCCCTGCCACGATTGCATCTGTATAGTAGCTCCCTCTGCATCCGTGTTGCTGCCCATGACCCTACCACTGCCATTGTTGCATCTGCACTGTAATCCCTCTCACCATGTTGCCCATAGCATTGCCATTGTTGACTACTGCAATGTAACTCAGTTACTGAGAAGTAAGTAATTGATCTCCCAACTCTGACATCTCCTTCAGTTCTGCTACTCTTTGGGACTTCTGTAGCAAGGTATAATCCAAGAGGTTGGGTACCTCGAGGATCTTTCCTCTCATTGCCTGTAGTCCGTCTGACTACAGCTCGATGTCTCCCCACTTCCTCTCACGAGGCACATGAGCACTCACGGCACTGTCATCATCTGTCTCCACTTCTTTCTTCGCCCTTTCTAGCACAGCCTTGGTCTCAGAAGCTTCTCCCCTGCTCTTTTTCCTCGAACACTGGCTCGCATAATGACCCAGTTCCCCAAAGTGGAAGCATTTAACCTTGGAGAGGTCCTTCTTCTTTCGTTTCTCCTGTTTTCCCTCAAATGTTAGGGCATCATCCTGCCCTTCCTCCTTCTTGATTCTAACCCCCTTGTCACTGCTTCCTGCCTTGGTTAGCCTCCTGATCTCTTCTGATGAAGAGCCGCCCAGAGTTCCTCCCAATCTGGAAGGGTTGATCTGCCCAGTATGCTCTAGACAAATACCTCTCAGTGCTCTGAGATTGCATTCAATGCGTTCCTCACCATTAATTCCCAATCTAGCGTGGCCCCTATGGAAGCCAGTTGATCCCGGCTCTCCTTCAATCAACTGAGGAAGATGTCGAACTATTCTCCTTTCTACATCTGATATGACCATAGCTGATTTTCTAGTAGCATCTTCCTCTGCACGGAAGTATGCTGATACAATTTCGTCAGGGCCTCCCACATCGCATATATCGTTTCCTTTTCAACAATATGTGGTACTACATGGTCCTTGACCCCGTTTAGGATGATGCTCTTAGCCCTCACCATTGCCTCCTCGTACTTGTTGTTCTCAGCCGAGTCAACTGGGATCGCTATCATTTTCAAGGCGAAGTCCTTTAGAAGATTCCTGTCTAGAATGGACAAGATCATGGCCTTCCAAACTACGAAGTTTGAGGCTCCATCCAGTCTATCCTAATCCCTTACCCCGTTCACTGCCATCTCGTTGCTCCTCTTTCGACTCTTTCGAGTCTCTCTACTTCCCTCCTCGAAGTTCTCAGTGTGACTCCCTCTGAGCTTCAATTTCCCTCCTGGCAACTCCTCTGCCAATGTCGAGATGCCCCCCCCCTCTGATCATTAGTGCAGTTGCACCACTAATCCGGATTTCTTGGCTAGAAATCCTCGGTAGCAACTCCCTCCTCCTTAGGCTTGCCCTGTTAGGTATTTTTCTGACCACAGTACCCCACCAGCTTCACTCTGCAACTTACCCACAGCCTCCTATGCCTCAGCAAACTAAAGGTTAGCACTTCTAGGCTATGCGCAATCCCGACACCAGCAAAATCTACACCTCCTAGCCACGGGCGTCAATCCTTCTTGATTAAGAAAGATGATCGGGCACTACATAGGTCAAGTCTGTTCCCTTCTACCACTGCGCTATTCCTCCTCCCGGCTCAAACTTGATTGTTGGGTCCCTATAATACTAGTGATTACCCCATTACTATTGTACTTGTATCCCTTATTAATATTGTTGTGTCCCTATTGTCCCCATATTGTTATTACTATGCCCCTAGAATCCCTCTATTGTTATTTTTGTGGCTTTATATTATTATTGTTAGGTCGGATGGGTTATATTGTGACTCCTTAGACTCCTATATATAGAAAGGAGGTTTCGTCATTTGAATCATCCAAGATTTGTTCATTCATGTAATGTAAAAGAGGTTTCCCCCTCGAAGAGGCTGAATTCTAAGGCGTTGATCTATCTTTTCTATCTTTTTCTTGAGCTGCTTTCATAACATTTGGTATTAGAGCTTTGGATTCTAGGGTTTTGCTGCTCCAAATAGGTCATTGTGGCATTTTCACTATAACTTTTGTTCTGTGATGTTTCAGAAGCTAAAAAAAAAAAAAGCATTTGACAAGAAATCGCGCTGAATCTCAGGTCCGAATTTCAGAGCCTTTCGCGCTATATTTGCGGAGATATGATCTAAAGAAGTTGGTCTTTTGGCAGACTCCTGAATTACATTACAAACAGGTGACCTGGAGAAAATCTTCATAACTTTCTCTTTGAACATAGATTGAAATTTCGTCAGAAGGTACAGAAAGAGGACGGATTGTAGCTTCTTGTATATATATTTTTCAGAGCCAAAGATCGAAACAGTGACTCGTGGCACGTCGTACAAGTTCGCTCTACTGAACTAGTCTATAATCAGGTCACTGTGGGAGATTTCGCATAACTCTTCCTTGGAGAATCCAATTTGGATCAGACTCGTGGCCTTGGAAAGAGGACACAGAGGGCTACTACAGGTCGCAATTTCAGAACTGGATGATCTGAAAGTACAGAGATACATCAGAGACAATATCGAGCTCCTACAAAATGAAAAAAGGTGTGTAGATTTTTTTAAATTTTTGCTTAAGCTTGCTTTGAAAATTTGTTTTGAAAGAATTCAAAAGGCATAGTAGAGCATTATTATCGGTAACTAATGCCCCAAGGAAAGAAAATGCAAACACCTAGTAAACAACCTGAAAGCTCTAGCATGACTCATGAAGAAGAGAAGAAATGCTACATGATATATCAAAATTACAAGACCAAGTGCAACAAGTGTCACTTGCACAAAAGCTAATAGCAGCTAAAATAAATGGCGTGGAAGCTATGATGGACGATTTCAAGATAGATTTGAAGACAAATTTGAAGAGAGACATGGCAGATTTGAACACAGATTCGACAAATTTTCTACAATAAATACTTACTAATGGTGAAAAGGTAGTAAAGGAAACTCATGATGCAAACAAAAGAAATGTTAATCATGATTTCATAGACTTTAATGCGGGATCGAAGACCCACCATATTCCAAAAATCGATATGAGGAAGTTTGATGGCAAGGATCCTGCAACATGGATATTACAGATGGAGCGATTTTTCAATCTCAATAATGTGCAAAACACACAAAAGATACGTATTGCAACTTTATATTTGGAACCAAATCAGTTTGTATGGTATCAATGGCTTTGCTTTCGTAAACAAATTATCACTTGGGCAATTTTTACGGAAGAATTGACAGCACATTATGAGGATACAAAAAGCAACACTTTTTTTAACCGAATTGATAAGTCTCAAACAAAAGGTTCAATAATGGAGCACATTGAGGGTTCCAAAAATTGAACATAAGGGTAAAATATATTCCAGAGGAGCATAGGATTGATGTGTTCATAGGGACTTTAAAGGATAATATCCAACATGATGTTCGCCTTTGGGAACCTGATTCATTAGAGAAGGCATTCAGGTTAGCAAGAAAAATAGAAAGCAAAATTATGGCAACCAGGTAGCATACCACTCACAACTATAAAAATGGAAGTGTTGTTGCCCCTAGTCTTCCACAACTTATAAAGTTGACACCACAACAATTGGAAGAAAAAAGAGCAAAAAGGATTTGTTATAGTTGTGATAGCGAATACACTAAAGGTCATAAGTGTGCTGAGAAGAAATTATGCTACATATATTGTGAAGAGGAAGAAGAAAATGAGCAAGAAAGGTCAAAAGAAGATGATATACTCCAGGAACAAATCCTAAATAATCAAGAAATGAATCTGACCATATCTTGTAATGCATTGGCGGGAATTACCGCTCCTCAAACAATTAAGATAGAAGGACAAGTCAAGAAGAAAAAGGTAATAGTGTTGATTGATTCAAGAAATACCCACAATTTTATTCATTGTAAGGGTGCAAAAGAATTGAATTGCTTCTTATATCCAGCACCACAGTATCAAGTGATGGTTGCAAATGGAGAAACAATAAATTGCTCTGGAAAGTGCCATAATATCAAGCTATCCATGGGAGAATATGTATTGACTAACCCAATGCTTTCCATTCCAATGGGAGGTGTTCATATTGTACTAGGAATCCAATGGCTACAATCCTTGGGTACAATAGCTTTTAATTTTCAAGAACTTTTCATGAAATTTTTTGTGAAGGAAAGGAAGTTGAATTAAGGGGTACTGCAGGGAAACTGGGAAAGATAATCAGCTTTAACGGTATGACAAAGCTTCTAAAAAAGGAACAAAGAGGTGTAATTGCACAATTATGTTCGCTATATGTTTCCACATTGGAATCATCTATTTCTCCAGATCTCCAAAAAGTCTTGGACAATCATTCCAAGGTATTTGAGACTCCCAAAGGTCTCCCACCTATTTGTGATCATGATCATGCTATTCCTTTGATTCCAGGAAGTGTTCCTCCAAACATTAGGCCGTATAGATATCCCTATGCCCAAAAGAGTGAAATTGAACGTATGGTTGCAAAAACGCTAGAGGCTGGTATAATTCAACCGAGTCAAAGCTCTTTCTCTGCTCCAGTAGTATTGGTGCACAAGAAGGATGGATCACGGTGCATGTGTCTAGATTATAGGGAGCTCAACAAGCTCACTATTAAAGATAAGTTTCCCATTCCTATCATTGATGAATTACTGGATGAATTGGATGCATCAATTTACTTCACCAAGTTGGATCTTCGTTCTGGATATCATCAAATCAAAATGAAGACTAAAGATATTCCGAAAACAGCATTTAGAACTCATGAGGGTCATTATGAATTTTTGGTCATGCCTTTTGGCCTTACCAATGCACCTTCAACATTTCAAGGTTTGATGAATTCCGTTTTAAAACCATTCCTTAGAAAATTTGTGTTAGTATTTTTTTATGATATACTAATCTACAGCAAGTCTTGGAAGGATCATGTTGAACATGTTGACAAGGTGCCACAACTATTGGAGGAGAAACAATTATATGCAAAAAGATCCAAATGTTTCTTTGGAGTACAAGAGGTGGAATATCTGGGTCATATTGTATCTCATGAAGGAGTTAAGGTAGACCCAAGCAAAATAAAGCCATTAAGGAATGGAAAATCCACACATCCATAAGCATCTGCGAGGATTTCTCGGGTTGACAGGGTATTATCACAAGTTTGTTAAGAATTATGGGAGAATAGCAGCACATCTAACAACATTATTGAAGAAAGATGCATTTTCATGGACTCCGGAAGCAACAAAGGCCTTCGAACATCTTAAAGAGGCAATGTGCCAAGCACCTGTCTTAGCTACACTGGACTTCACAAAAACCTTTATTGTGGAATGTGATGCTTCAGGAAATGGAATTGGTGTTGTTTTAATGCAAGATGAAAGACCCATTGCTTTTGAAAGTCGTCCAATCAAGGGAAAGTTTTTACACAAAGCTATTTATGAGAAGGAAATGTGGCAATACTCCATGCACTTAAGAAATTGCGACCCTACCTAATGGGAAGACACTTCAAGGTAAAAACGGATCATGATAGCCTTAAATACTTTTTAGAACAAAGATTATCCTTTGAAGAGAAACAAAAGTGGGTCACAAAGATGTTGGGTTATGACTTTGAAACCATCTACAAAAAAGGGAAGCCAAATGTGGTGGCAGATGCACTCTCAAGAAAGGATGAGGATGTGGAAGCATTGTTGTGCGCCATTTCTATTATCCAACCAGATTGGATAAATGAAGCAAGGGAGGAATGGAAGAATGATGAAGAAGTTTGGGCTCTTATTCTAAAGTTACAACAAGATTCCAGTACATCTGATACATTTAGCTGGCAAAATGATTCGTTATGGTACAAGATCGCTTATACCTCTATAAGAATTCCCAACTAAAACAAAAGATTCTTATGGAATTGCACACTTCTCCCTCAGGAGGGCACTCAGGATTTTTAAAAACGTACCACAGGGTTAAGAAGGAATTTTTTTGGGATGGCCTTAAATCAGATATTCAAAAGTTTGTGGCGGAATGTTTGGTTTGCCAACAAAATAAAGTTGAAACAATTAAGACATCGGTTCTATTACAACCTTTATCCATTCCAAGTCAACATTGAGAGGAGGTTTCAATGGATTTTATCACAGGTTTACCCAAGTTTGAGGGAAAGAGTGTCATCATGGTGGTAGTTGACAGACTTACCAAGTATGCACATTGTTGTGCATCATCACATCCATTTAAAGCCAATACAGTTTCTACTGCATTTACAAAAACAATTCAAAAGCTACATGGAAACCCAAAGATTATTGTAAGTGACAGAGATCCCATTTTCACTGGAAATTTTTGGACAAAATTATCTTCTTATCTTGGTACTCAGTTAGCTCATAGCTCATCTTATCATCCTCAATCTGATGGGCAAACTGAGATAGTAAACAAATGTTTGGAAGATATTTTGTGCTTTATATCTGATAAAACAGACACAATGGGTAAATGGTTGCCTCTGGCTGAATGGTGCATAACCTTCCTTCCATACAACAACAAAAATAACCCCATTTATGGCACTTTATGGATATCAGCCACCATCCATCACATCATATTTAAGAGAAAGTTCTAAGGTTCAAGCAGTGGAACATCACATCGAACATCAACAACAAGTCCTCCAACTCTTAAAGGATAACCTCGTGTTGCCACAAAAAAGAATGAAATAACAGGCAAATCAACATCGCAGAGAAAAAGAAGTTTTGATGTAGGCGATTGGGTACTCCTACGGCTACAACCATATAAGCAAGTGTCCTTCAAGCAAGCTAAGATGGATAATAAATTATCACCAAAGTATTATGGTCCGTACAAGGTGTTGCAAAAGATTGGTACTATGGCATACAAATTGGAGCTTCCTGCAGCTTCTCGATTGCACCCAGTTTTCCATGTTTCATGTTTAAAGAAGGTTATAGGCGACAAGCTCCCAGTTCAAACAATATTGCCAGAACTTGACGAGGAAGGAAAAATTATATTGGAACCGGAAGCAGTCACAGAAACAAGAACTCGACAGCTACGAAATCGATCAATTTCAGAGTATCTTATCAAGTGGGAGAACTTATCAACTGAAGATTCCACATGGGAGGATGAGAATTTTATACAGAAGCATCCAGAACTACTCAAGCATTGAGGACAACACTTTTTTTGAAGAAGAGGGCATGTTAGGTCCCTATAATACTAGTGATTACCCCATTACTATTGTAGTTGTATCCCTTATTAATATTGTTGTGCCCCTATTGTCCCCATATTGTTATTACTGTGCCCCATAGAATCCTTCTATTGTTATTTTTGTGGCTTTATATTATTATTGTTAGGTCGGCTGGGTTATATTGTGACTCCTTAGACTCTTATATATAGAAAGGAGGTTTGTTATTTGAATCATCCATGAATTGTTCATTTATGTAATGTAAAGGAGGTTTCCCGCTCGAAGAGGCTGAATTCTAAGGCGTTGATCTATCTTTTCCATCTTTTTCTTGAGCTGGTTTCATAACATTGATGGTGCAGGCATTGCGTCACCCCTTGCTGCTTCTCCGCTAGGAACATCTTTTGTCACTCGGGATAGTTGTTTCTGTTGTTGTTGCTCTGCTCGGCTGATGCCCTTAGTTCTCTTGTGATCTACTAACCATGTTGGAATTTCTAAGTCTAACTATTAGAAATCCTTCCTGTACTTTTTGACTGATTTCTTCCTACTTGTTCTAGTAATTAACAAGTTATTTACCATGCAAATACTGAAAATAAATACAGGTACAATCTCAACACATACAGATCATCAACCAAAGGAAAAACAAGCACACAAGTGACACCATTATTTTTGGACTAATGTCCCTGGAAAAACCCAATGCGGGAAAACCAGTGCAACTATCAGAGGGTTTTATTATTAAGCAGTTTCAGAATACAATCTGGGTGCCAGAAATGACTCACCTAATAGAGAATGCCCTTGGCAGTAGTACCTCTCAGTGGGAGACATATATTAGCCCCAATCTGCCCCATGAAATCTCCCAGCATCAACCTCTAGGGTTTGTGTTAGCCTCTGGAGCCTCTGCATCACCCATGTTGGCTCTCTCTGGCGCTGCGTAACTCCTGGATGCCTTTGTGTGGCCTCTGGTTGCTTCTGTGTGGCCTCTGGCTGGCTCTGCGTCAACCCTCCCCCAGCTTCAGCGTTGATGCTCCTGATACTATCTATGCCTCTCTGCTACTGCATTCACTACCCTCAGTTGCAACTCTGATCACTGCTTCGATTTCCTCAGCAAGCCCTGCCCCAGAAAATCGAATTCTTGATCAACTCGGTGTATTCTCCAAGTGACCCTCAAGCCTCTTCTTATATGTTTTTCGTTGACAATTCAACGACCGAGATTAAGTCCCTAATCAACGACTAAGATT
This sequence comes from Pinus taeda, assembly GCA_000404065.3. NCBI lineage: Eukaryota > Viridiplantae > Streptophyta > Pinopsida > Pinales > Pinaceae > Pinus > Pinus taeda. Next base: position 26,659 of record APFE031700512.1, on the reverse strand, counting down.
AGATCTGGCTTGATCCATGACTTTTGAACCATTCTAACTTAGTTTTATATTAATTCACATTAATATTTTATTTTCCCTAAGTTTAGACTTAAGGATTCCATTAAAAATATTAATGATTTTAATATCTCCCAAATTGGTTAGATTCTGACCAAACCATTTATGGGTATTGGAGATCTCATGTGCTTTAGCCTCTCCACCAATTTTCATGGCTAGAGCACATCCGATGCTACCTTCTCCACGATTGTTTCCTTCTCTATCAAATTAGAGAGAGCTTTCTTCTATCTGATGAAGTGCCTTCAAGCACTACTATCAATAAGCCAGATTCTCAAAGAGTTTGGAGGAGAAGTAGTGGAGATAGCCACTATAAGATAATACTCATTTAGCTTATTAGAAACAACATTTGATTCTTCATACCTGGAGTTCCTTGCTTTCTTTAAAGAGTCGACCATTTCCTTGATGACCTGCATTCCTTTTTCCTTTGCCATTGTACCTATCATCCCTTCGATCATAGAAGATGCCCCTGGAATGATTGTTATCATCATCAAGTGATGTGTCCCTTCTATTAAGACACTCTTTCGCGTAATGGCCAAACTTATTGCAAGCAAGGCATCTGCCTCTCCTTCCATTCTCAGATCCGGACTTCTCATTGAAGTGCCTTGTAGGTAGGCCACCAGATGCTTCCGTTGCGCCACTTTGATAATCTTCTTTGCTTCACCCTTGGTGAATTTGAAGAGGGATGAGGAACCCATTGAGCCTTTTGTCCTTTCCAACTATCTTTGGTGATTTCTCTTCCACTCTTGCTTGGGCTTTGTCTCCACCTCAGCTCTGATACCATGTTAATTTTAGGTATGTTCCATGCTGAGAGCAAATTTACTTCAATTCTTCATATAACCTCAATATCAATTCCAGATTAGCAATCACATGTAGCATGATAGTAAAATGCAGATAGAACATAAACATAAATCGCAGAAAATAGGCCAAGACAAGAGGACACAAGATGTGGCACCAGCAAGGGACAAACCCCAATGTGGGGAAACCCTTGATCAATTCTTCTTATGTTCTTCAATAGTTCAGCAAAGAGAGAGATAGTACATATACATCATAAGTCAACACTTTGACTTGTCAAAATAAGAGCAAAGATCTTCTCTAAGAAGATGACACATGAGGTAGAAAATATGTACTTAGGTGTTTCCATCACCACATTGTACCTATAACTATGTTGCACAATGCTGCACCATCATACCATGTCCATCATCACTATGTTGCACCATCACAATGTCCATCATCACTATGTTGCACCATCACCATGTCCATCATCATTGTGCTGCACCATGTTGCACCAACACCACTATGTTGCACCACTGTCATGTTGCACTCTGCTGCACCATCCATCATCATGATGCACCACTGTCATGTTGCACTCTGCTGCATCATTCATCATCATGTCGCACCACTGTCATGTTTCACTCTGATGCACCATTCATCATCATGTTGCACCACTGTCATGCTACACTCTGTTGCACCATTCATCAATATTAATGTCACCTACACCATGTTGTATCAAACTTCAGCCCATCCTTGACACAGTGAACATGCTCCACCATTGTCATGTTGCACTCTATTACACCATTCATCACTATTAGTGTCACTTACACCATGTTGTATCAAACATGTTGTATCAAACTTGAATCCATCCTTGATACAGTCAACAATAGGCGATACAGTCAACAATAGGCCTTAAAAGGCTGCGGTGATCCAAGAGAGGCTCCAGTACTGCCACACAGATTTGTGCACCCTTAGTGCTCTATGCTAATGGCCATGGCCTGCGGCCTAGCCCAACAGCAAGATAGGTCTCCACACATCACCCACCTTGACCCTTGAACAAATCATCCTAGACTTAGATCTTCACTTTGAGGCTGCACCTAGTCACCAAAGTCTGTAGCATATGCAGAGGTTGTAACAGCGAGTAAGACTTTCCTTAGGTTCCTGATCCTATGCCAAATTTTGTAGCATATGCGGAGGTTGTAACAGGGAGTAGGACTTTTCTTAGGTGCCAAATCCTATGCCAAAGTCTGTAGCATATGTGGATGTTGTAACAGCGAGTAGGACTTTCCTTAGGTGCCAGATACTATGCCAAAGTCTATAGCATATGCGGAAGTTGTAACAGCGAGTAGGACTTTCCTTAGGACTGCCTATAGGTACCTTTATTCATGCCAGCATTAAGCCTTTGTCTATGACTGTATTAGGGCTTTCTATGACAGCATTAGGGTCTTTAATTAGCCTCTCCTAGTTGTGATCCCAAGACTATAACAGTATTAAGGATTCTCCATCATTACTGTGATTAGGGCAGCGTTAGGGCAAATAGGGACAGTGTTAGAAGCTTATCTTCATAACTGTTTTAGGCCTTCATCTCCATGCCAACGTTAGGAGCTAGGGCATCTTCTTAGGGTAGCATATCATCTTAAGATCTCTCCTCCCACTAAAACGCAAAGACAAGTGGAGGGGAAGAGATCACAAGAAGTGTGTTTCAAAGGACTTGCAAGCCACCTCTTTTTATACTAAAACGTTGAGCACAAGTGGGGGCAATTTGGTTGCTAGCCGACCTTGACGAATTGTCCCATAACACAAATAAATTCATATCTCCATGAATACATGTCGAAATCGGATGATCTTTCGATCAATCCTACACCTCTCAACGAGAGCAATCCAAGAAAAATATCCACTGCCATGAATAAGTAGACCCACATGGAGTTTGGCCCTAGTTGCACATACGAGAATTTGTATAGTGTTAAGAAGAGCAGGCTTTAACAGTCTAGGGTAGAGACAATGGTGTATGTGCACACCAACCTTCGCCTTATTTATAGGCAGAGGGAAGGGTAGTTGAAAGGAAAGAAAAAGATGTGGGATGTCTTTCCTGATGATAAGGGTCTGGACAACAATGTTGAGTTAGCATTGGCCAACATGGATCTCAATGATCCAATGTTAGAGCCTATTAGATTTGATGATGGTGACATGGTAGAGGGGTCATCCTCCACACCAATAGATGCAGAGACAACTTTAAATGCAGGGGAGGGGGATGCAGCGGAGGAGAGAAGTGGTGACCATGATGATGAGGACAGTGGCGCTGATTTTGATGATGACTATGAGGTTTGATGACTCATCAGTGATGAGCTACGTACTGTCTTGAGGCTTGTATACTTGTAGTTGTTTTGTATTTTCTATTTCTATTTGCCATTGGCATTGCACTACATATGTAACACATTTTGATTTTGATGACTTAATGAGAAAACTACAACTATCAGTGTCTTTATCCTACTATCTTGTCTTTCTCCTATTGGATCATTGATGAATTGAATATGTATTATGAATTCAAAATTTAAGATTTATCATTTATGTGACATGTCACAAATTACAATTGTATTTGAATTTTGTATGTACTATGCATGCCATAATGTTACTAACTTACTTTGTAAATAGTAAAACTTACATCTAGATGAAGATCTTGTATCATGAATAAGAAATTGTGTAAGAAATATCTAATTTTTAATATATATATATATATATATTATAAGATACAACTATAGTCAATGTGCGGGGGGTCAATGTGTCCGAATCCAACACTCGAATCCCTGTATCCGTCGAATCCCTAATCCACATGTCACAGGACTTAGTCACTAAGCTCTTTGGTCCCTGATGATGGATGGAGGAACCATCCAAAACGTTGGACAGACCACAAACTCTGCATAGTTCTAATCCAGAAAATCCCCAACAACAATATGAATAACTATGGAAGTCTCCAATCACTTATATATGTTATTTTCAAAATTTAAATATTTTACATGTTGTTTGGCCTAAAATTTTTTTAGTCCAGTTCATATAACATCGTTGAGCATGCTGTGACAATTTTCCATCGAGCAAACAAGGGGAAATCCATTGTTTTCATTGCCATGATTCATCTCATGAGCTACATTTATTTTTGTTTTGAGATTATTTTGTATCATTCTGTTATATCTTGTGACTCAAGACAAATATCATATTTCAGTATCGATATCTGAAGTATCACTTGACATCTTATGCATCTTATATATCAATTTTATTTTCATATTTATGTGACAATGTGTTTGTTTGATGTTGATGTTGCTTTAAAAAATAAAAATAAAAAATGATTATTTTTGTATTTTTTTCAAGTTTCCCAACAATTCCCTGATATCGTCAATAGTTTAAATTTCAGAACCCTGGAGATAAATTGCCAATAATGATAAATGTAACATCGACACAATCTGAACCAGACAAAAAAATTATTTAGTTCAAACTGTTAGGAAATATACCTCAGATTCTGTGGCAGTCACTTTAGGAGCCACCTTGCTTGAACTTTCATCTGTTCTAGTTCCTGCTGCTGCATGGTGAGCTCCTGGAACCTTTGAAGGCTCATCTTCTTTCTTTTGAGTGGCAGCTAAGGATGCCTTGCTTGTCCCAGCTTGAGTACCTCCTGGATTGAGAGAACTCTGAGAATCTCCACTTCCTGACACTGGTAAAGTTTTTACAGTAGACTGATGAAGATCAGATTTGGCAATAGGTGTCATACTCTCAGATCGTTCAAGCCTAACATCCACATTTGCAACGCTTGATGATTTTGCTAGATGTGACTTCTGGTCTGGTAGTGACCCCGCAGCATCTGATGGAGGGGCACTTGTCAGTGCATTACGCATACTAAAAGACTCAAGTTGTGAGGCAGCAATAGAAGCAGAACCCAAACCAGCTGTGGAGGTACCAGCAAAATGTTTTGCAGGAGAAGCTGAGGGCTTTATATCAACATAACCCATATTGAACTCCTCCTCTGAAATCCACGCACTCTGAAAATTCAATTGTGCAATTCTATTAAAATTGAGAACCATGCAAAAACACACTTCAAACATAATCGGGATTTTTCCTTCCTACTTGCACTGATTTCCCAGATATTTACTAAAAATGTTTTCAGTATGAAGGCAGGCATGATCTCTATTAAAATTGTGAGAACCATGCAAAAACACACTTCAAACATAATCGGGATTTTTCCTTCCTACTTGCACTGATTTCCCAGATATTTACTAAAAATGTTTTCAGTATGAAGGCAGGCACAATCGCATGCATTAAAAGAAAATATGATGCTACTACATGGATACACTAATGAGTGATAAGTTTGTCTAGGAGTTTGAAAGTAACCTTTCGAGCAGCTAGGGCTGCAGCAACACCTGTTGCTAGAACTTTGAGATCCTCCCTTTCATCAGCCTTGATTTTGCTAACCTGAACAAGAGAGGGCAGATAAAATAGCAGACGAAAGTCAAACATTAAAAAGACTGACAACTGGACAAGTAATCTGTGATATGCAAGAAAAATATTAACCTAAACTCTCACCCTTTTTTCAAGATTAAAGCCTGTTTTCTTCGTGACAGGAAAAACACTTGAAATTTTTGTTAAAATTATCAAGGCATTACGGATGTCCATGTACTCATTTGATTCTAAGCATTGTATAAGTAAACGTGTAATCCGCCCACTCCACTTCCAATGAACCTGTTAACAAAAGAATCCACAAATGAGAGCATGCACAACTCATTCACCCATAAAAAGAACACACATAATGAACACGAGTCATGCAGCATTGTAGCATTGTTCAAAAGGTTGGAACGCATGTTTGTGATAAAAAAAATTGTAAGACTCATATTACGAAGACAGTTCTTGAAGAACATACAAATGGAAAAATGATAACTATGATATGCACAGGTAGCCAAAAGTAGCTAATGGGACTGTAAAAGTACATCCTAACATTTTATCTTTGTAGCCATGGGACAGGATGTAACACAATAGAAGAAACAACAGCTAAGAAGTAATTTAGTTTAATGATAGATGCAAACTGTAATGCATAGAGTAATGCAGTCCCTATAAAGAGCACATGCGGCACAACACAAATATATCGTAATTGCCATGGCAGCCAAACATATAAGGTGTATTCAAGAAGATCCTATGAACGTTCTTAAATGTATAATTTAATTCATCTAAATCACTCGTGTAATGAAATTACACTTTATTAGACTTTAATCAACTCCAAGAATTAAAAAGCTCCACTTTAATAAAGCAACTTATAAAAATAAAGGCGATATCAGATGAATTCATGCACATTTGACACAACTTGTAGAAAGTGAGGCCATTTGTATGATTTTGTACAAAGTTACGGATATGCCGTGCATCCTCAATAATGTTACCAATCCAAAGCACATCAAAAGCAATGGATTTCAGTGCTAAGTTCAATGAATGGACAATGCAAGGTGTCCAAAACACTTGTGGATATTTAGCTTCCACAATCATGCCAGCAGCCTTGCAAACAGGTGCATTATCTGTAATGATTTGCACACAAGAATCAACACCTACATCTTCAATAACTTTAATAAACAACTCACCCATATATTATACATCCTTGTATTCTCCAAGTGTATCCATTACTTTCAAGAAAACTAGACCATTCAAGGAAGACACCATGAAGTTGATGAGTGGGTGTCGTGTTGGATCTGTTCCATCCATCAAAAACAATGCTAACCCCAAATGTTGGCCATGATACTTTAATAGGCTCAAGCATTTTCTGCACCTCTTTTTTTGCCTTCATCAACAATGTGGTTCTAAAGCTTCTCTGAACCAGGAGGCACATACCACGATGGAGACCCGTGAGTTAGAGCTCGGCACATCTCAATTAATAGAGGTGAGCGTGCAACATTAAAAGATAAGAAGTTTTGATAGAAAAAAAAAAGCAATGGTGAGATCAAGCTCTTCCCGTTTCTCTTTTTGAAAAATCTTGTCCATTGGACCAAGTGAAATTGCCTTTCTTTTTGCTGCTTGTCCCCCAATAGAACTCTCAAATGGAAATTTGTTGTTTCCTTTCCTCAAAAATGAAAGGGAGTCATCATTCTTGGTTTTTTTTTTTTATTTTGCAGCCATAATTGCCATACCAACAGTGAAGTCTTTTTCCATTTTTGTCATCTTTCGTAAAGGAACTTGTGTACAAACTCCAACTCTACAACCCGGTAAAGCCAACAAATGGTCCTTCACACAAAAATATGCTTGTGAAAGTACTATGGCAAAAGTTGCATATCCAATTCACATTGCCTCCTCCCTTCCCCTTGTTGCTTCGCCCATCCTCTCTTGTGACATATTTCCACAAGGGATATTTCTCAATGTTACCTTTAGGAGGAAGTCTTCCCTCAACATTACTTGAGGCAGACTCTGATAAAACTAGGGGAGGAGGAGCATCTCCAATGGGGACATTCTTCCCCTTCCTTTGTCCCCTACTTGTTGCCCTTGATGGAGCCATGAATACTGTAAAAAAAATAAACAAAACATACACAAATTTTTAAAACAAATGCATATACAAATTGTTGTAATACAAATGCAAATAATAGAGAGGAAATGCACTTACCTATTGCTTGAATCTCCTTGAAAATGCTCCAAACCCTTGGCTCCTTGCTCCAAACTCCTAACAACAAACTCACAGCTCACCTCTTGCAAAATAAATGACACAAAATGATACAAAACAGAAGCATTTCCGCCCTTTTATTGCTACGCGGGTCCCGATTTGCCGGATTCGTGTTCGGATTTCGTGACACGATCTGGATTAGATCGTGCCCCATTCGGACACGATGTGTCATGAAATCTAGATACGAATTAGGTTGAATTGAATTTGATTCACCAAATTCGGACATGTGGCTCTCAAACAATGTATCCAGTTTCAGAGTTAAAAAAGAAAAAAATGAAAAAAAAAAAAGAGAAAATATTTAAAAAAAGAAAAATTAGGATCAAGTTAAGAAGATAAGTATACTCCACCTCATACAAGCTCAATGTCTTCATCAACGTCGATGGTCGATTTTAATAAAAAATTGATAGATCTTGAGACTAAGGTGATTGGACATGGCAAATAAATTAAGGCGCTCCAGGATACATCAAAGAGAATAGAGAGTCAGTTTGAGCAGGACCATAACGAATTTAAAAGGGATCATGCAATCCTTTCCAATACAATGAATCTAAATCGTAGTCAAACAATGGTGATGTTGACTTGTATTTGTGACAAGTTGAAGATTACACCCGATCAAATACCCTAGAATAATGAAGCTACTCAACATTTCAATTCTCCTAATTCATCAAACTCGTCAGACTCACATGGGAAACCCGAGTCTCCAAAAACATCGTCCATACCCAATCAACAAAATAGTAACACGAATTTTCAAAATATGCACCTCTAGAATCAATTCTCAAATATGCAGCTTACGAATCAATACCCTCTCTTTGCTCCAATAGTTGCAACATATCAACAAAGAGAAAAACTTGAACTCTTTGAATTTGACAGTAACGAGAAGTGCAGTGTTGCATGGTTCAATAAAACAAAAGAATAGTTCGAGATTTACAGTATTGACAATGAGGATGAAATGATCTGGCATGCATCCATGCAAATGGAAGGCAAAGCATATAATTGGTATATGTGGTGAAAAAATGAGACACTTGCTATCAGTTGGAGGAAATTCAAAAATGCATTCTTTAAAGGGTTCTGAGGTATCAAGGAAGAAGAGTTCTTCTCGACACTCACCAGACTGCCAAAAAAAGGAGATGTGGATGAATACACTCGAGAATGGGAAACTTTAGCTACACGAGTACCTGGATCATCAGAAACTCATCTCATTTAATCATACATCATGAGGCTCAAAACCCATATCTAGGCTGAGCTTGAGCTTCATGACATAACTTCTATAGAACTAGCAAGACAGAAGGTAAAAGTTGTTGAAAAGAAGCACAAAAATATGCAGTGGCCAAAAGTTGAAAGAGTATATTCGAGATGAAGATTTTCCCAAGCTATGAACACGGATAACACAAAATATGTTCCACCACATCTTCGTGAAGGAGAAAAAATTAACTTGGAAATGCAAAGAATGAAAGACGGCAAGTGCAAACGTTGTGGCGAAAAATGGGACCCTAAACATAGATGTGCTAAAGGAAAAGAGACCAAGAACTTGTATAAATGTGAAGCAATTAATGATTCAGACAATGATAAATCATATGGAGAAGAAATCGAATATTCTCCAGAATTTCTCCAGAACTAGATAACGAGAATAGTCTGCAAGTGTCATTACCGACCATGACAAGTATATCGCAGCCCCAGACATTAAAGTTAAAAGGACATATCAAGAAGAGCAACGTAGTGGTTTTGGTCGATATTGGTAGCACCCACAACTTTTTGGACTCAACTATGGCAAAAAGACTCATCATTTTCACATTTCCCATGACCAACATCAAAGTAGTGAAATGCCATAAAGTCAAAATACAGATTCAAGACTATAATCTAGAGTCTTCGTTCAAGATTGTACCATTAGGAGGAGTGGATGTGGTGCTAGGTATCCAATGGCTTCAAGCCCTAGGCACTTACTCCGCCAACCGTCAAAAACAATTTATAAAATTTAAATGGGAGGGGCAGAAATATAAGTTATATGGGTTCCAGCCACCTGAGAATCAAATTGTATCATCATCCCAGATGATAAAAATGATTTGGAAGGGAGCATCAACTTATGTAGTACAGTGTCATCAATTAGAAATGTTAACTTTAGATCTCGTCAACGAAGAAGCACCGAAAGTCCAAGAGCTAATTCAAAAGCACGAAAAAGTATTCCAAGACCTTCCAATGAAGATGCCTCCTTAGAGAACAATCGAGCATACAATAGAAGTCAAAGCAGGATCAAATCCCATCAACATCAAACCGCATCGATATCCACATCGTCAAAAAACTGAAATTGAGAGATTAGTCCAAGATCTTTTAAAGTGTGGCATCATCACAAAAAGTAGACGTCTGTATGCTGCTCCAGCTGTATTAGTTCGAAAGAAAGATGGAACATTCAAATTATGTGTCGATTATGAAGGACTAAACAAAATAACAATTAAAAACAAGTTTCCAATTCCCTTTATCATGAAATGTTGGATGAACTACATGGCGCCAAATACTTCTCAAAATTGGACTTAAGGTCAAGGTATTACCAAATCATATTAAGGTTGGAAGACATAGGAAAAATGACGCTCCGAACACATGAAGGTCATTATGAGTTTAAAGTAATGCCTTTTGGGTTAATCAATGCACCAACAACATTCCAAGCTACTATGAACGAGTTATTCCGTCCATATCTAGTGTTCTTTGATGACAATTTAATTTATATTAAAACATGGAAGGGGCACCTACAACATTTGGAGCAAGTTCTTACTGCATTAGAGGAGCATTAGTTCTATGCCAAGAAGTCCAAATGCACTTTTTGGAAAGAACTAGAGTATCTTGGACATATAATATCAAAGGAAGGAGTAAAAGTAGATCCTAATAATATCAAGGCTATAAAGGAATGGCCCAAACTAGTTAATATCTCAAACCTAAGAGGGTTTGAAGCATAAAAACTATGGCTAAAGCAAGAAAAATTGATAGCTTGGAAACTTGAATGTAAAAATACACACAAGTATTTGTAAATAATAATTTATTAATATATATATAATGTATAAGTGATGATCTTACAATGAGGACCAACATTTATATACCTAAGCAGGTGTCCTTTCGCGAATGGCCATGTTTTTTAGACATGCCTTTTCACTTAACTTAATGACTATTTAACCTAATTAATATTTGATTATTTAATATTTATATTTGTTTTATTTATTTACTTGTTATGAATTATATTCATAACATAGCCCCTTCCTTCAGGGGCTTTGTCCTCAAAGCTATATTGTTGGCAATTGTCTTTCTTGTTGTCATCTCTGCGTATATTAATTAATTAAATTATAATTATAATATATTAGCTAAACATATAACTTTATATTATATATATTATATATTTATATATATATATATATATATATATATATTATATTAAATTTAATAATTAATAATTTTAATTAATTAAATTATGTCATTATAAGATCATTATTATTGTGTAATGTAATGTTTACTGTCCATTATATATTAACCTCATTATATATATATATATATAATATATATATTAGATATATATATATATATATATTAAAGACCACCCTTATATAAGTTGTGAAAAAAAGAGGGGATGGCAATCGTTTTATTTTTTTTGAACGGTGTGATGGTGAACCCTCGTGTCGTGTCATTTGAGCCCCGTCTCTTGACAACCACAAACACGTCCTAAACCCACGAGTTATCTCCGTTGACAACCCACGCGGGAATGATAGTCATCATTTGAACTGACGTCATTGGAGCCACAGGACAGGCCAAAACAGGTCCAAACAGGGGCATGCCAACAAAGAAATGGTGCTGGCCAAGAACGCGGTGTTGGCATCGTTGAATGGATTGTCCCCCAGTCAGAACTGATAAACTAACGAAAGACAACAGCAAAGGAATGTTAGCTGCTATGTGACCTGCAGATCGTCAATCTATAAGAGAAGCGTGGAGCAATCTCATCATTGTCGAGGGCAATATCATCCTCGACTTCTTCAATATACGGTCGGATTGTGGGTGTTGTCAATTTCACGAGGATTTCTAATCCAACGTTTTTCCGATGGGATTTTAAACCTGAGATTCTGGGGGAGTTATAATCTAAGATTGTGCGGGAGTTTAATCTGAGGGTGTTCACACCAATGTTTTAAAACTCTGACTTTGACTCCGACTCGGCCGAGGGTCGACTCCAACTCCGACTCCAACTCAGTACCAACTCGGTTGGCTCGATTTCAATGACTCGGTCGTTGTAAAAAATACATTAAATATTTATTTTTTATAAAAACACATAATTTTAAAGATTTTCATTCATGTTTCCAAACACACAGCGTTAGAATATAGATAGATCATAGAAGACAACATATGATCAAAGTAGGCTCATGAATATATCCATTATATCAAAATGGCACCTAATGCACTGTCCAATACATACACGATGATGATATAGAGATCAAAACAAAAACACATAACCAAGGAGGCTAGAAATGGCCTCTACAACAAAAGTCTGTGACCAGTACTACTGGCTACTGCTAGATTTGCCAACAATATCTGACTCAGTGTTACTTGGGAGCGAGAGCGAAAGCAGAGAGCGGGAACGAAAATGGGAGCGGGAGTGGGAGTTGTGGAAGGAGATGACCTACATTGGACCTATCCAATATCATTCCATCTATCCTCTCATAATCTACCACAACTTCAGTTCTAATTGTCGAACTCAAGTCGTTATCAATTTCATTAGTAACAAAAGTTTGAAAAACGTATCCTTTTTCATGGTGAAAAATGGCCCTTGATGCATATTCATCATTATCTATTACATTTTCATTTTCATTATCATCGTTCTGATCAACATCTTCTTCTCCTGCTTCACCTAGTTTCGTTTCTTCACTATCGTTATTATCTTATTATCGATTTCCCTTCGACATGCTTTAACTTCAGCATATGATTTTTCTAAACACTGAAATGCTTCTTGAATTTTACTAAACTACTCAACGCATTCAGGACATGAACGTAATGGCACATTGTGCTACGAACAACGTTCAAAGACTTGCATCTTTATATCGTTCAACCTACCATCCTCAAACAAATGACTCCATTTCAAGCTTTGTACGGTTATGAACCTCTGAAATGGAAGGAATTTGCTATTATCAAGATAAAACTTCCAACTATTAAAAAACTAGTTAAAAGAAACCCAAAAATTCATCCAAACTCTTCAAGAAAATCTAAATAATGCAAGAAATCGTATGAAGCAACAACCTAACCGAAATAGAACAAAAAGAGAATTTGAAGTTCGATAATGGGTATTTGTTAAACTTCAATCTTACAAGAAGTTGTCCCTAAAACAAAAGGGAAAAAACAAATTGGCACCAAGGTTTTATGGACCATACCAAATCAACAAAATGATTAGCCAAGTAGCACACAATTTGAGCCTTCCTAATAAAAGTCGTGTTCACAACATTTTCCATCTATCTTGCCTTAAAAAGGCACTTGGTGAACGTCAATCAGCACAAACAACACTTCCGACTTTAGATGGCGAAGGAAGGGTCATTCTAGAACCAGAAGGTATCATCAAATAATACCTGATCAAGTGGAAGAAATTACCAAAAGAAGAAGCTTCTTGGGAGACAAAAGTGTTTTGTCAAAAGCACCCATCGTTACGTATGCTTTGAAAAAAAGGATACTTTCAAGACGAACAAAATGTTATGTAAAAATCAATTAGTCAGTAATGATTAGTTAATTAAACAAAGGGCATGATCCAAGATCATGCCCATTCACCAAGAGGCACCTGAGGCAGTGTTTAAGCCGGGGGCCTCCCACAATTGTACCCATCATTCAAAGTTTATTAATAATATATATATATAATTTATATATATATATATATTATTATATATATATTTGTTCTAAATGTTTAAGTTTTATCTGCTCTACTAGCCTAAGGCTACAAGTTAGATTGTGGAGAAGAGTCGACCTTGTTTGGGCTCTAAGCTTTCATTTTGGTAAATTATTTTTACAGGAGGGTACTAAAAAAAAAAATATTTGATCTTGGGCTAAAAAGAAATATTTTGCTAATGAGAGCTTGTAATTTTAATTTGTAAATATTGTGAATATTTGTAAATTATTTCTAACCCTTGTTTTATTTTCTGTAGATCTTGGGGTTTCAGGATTTTTTGATATTTTTATAATATATATATATATATATATATAATATATATATATGATATATATATGTGGGTTGTCTAAATCTAGTTTTTAGTTGTGAGGATTTTGCGTTTAAAGACTTTTGGCACGTAAAAGCCCCATCAATTTGAAGGAGTTATTTTGCAGATCTAAAGGTTCTTGCCCAGTAACTAGGGTTTTGAGGGGTTTTACCCATTTTTTAGCTAGCATTTTTATTTTGGAAAGGATTTTGTTGGGCTTCAAAGTATAGGCCCTTATTGGGATCTGATCTACAAAACACATATCACGAAATCTAGACGTTGGGCCTGGAAGAGGAAGTCGCTAGCCTTAGAGGGTCTTTCTGCTGCAGCAACTGATGTTTTACTGGGCAAGTAATTTTCTGAAGTTGTTTTGCAGGTGGATTCTTGAGTTTGAAGGTATTTTTGGGTGTTTTGAGGCTAGTTTGGCCTAATTGCAAGGGCTAGAGACCATTCTATAGAGGGCATTCTATAGCTTGGATGTGGGGTTTTGGTGGTTGATCTATTTTATTTCAGACTTACATTTGTGGTTGCAATTGTCGGCAAGCCCACAATTTGCAATTCAAGACCAAGACTAGCCTCATTGGAGCCTTGGCAAGCTAAATCAGCCATTAGACATAGGCCTAGAGGCCTTGAGGGTTTGATCTCTTTCCTTACCTTCTCTTTCACTTGTTGCATAAATCAAATCAAATCTGAACATTTTATTGCAGGCCTTAAATTCAGGAGAAACAAGCCTAAAAACACTCTAAAAACATCACAGATTAATCTCAAGAATATTATAAGTGTTTTGGCTTTGTTTTTCATGCATTTATGTGAAAAGATCTTGTCAAAAAATTGTTGATCTCTCTGTTAACAATTGACTGATTTGAATATTCAGAGCTCTGATATAAATTTTAGAAATCTGATCTAGACGTTTCAGTGGTCTTTTCCTAGCCTAACTTATTCTTCTTGGCAATAAAAATAATCTTCGCACACTGTCTTTTCTATCTCTGCATTTAAGAGTCCATGTTGGCATATAATTGATTGTCATCTATTGTATAATAACCTACAACAATCTGAATTTTTGTTAGCAGTGGCAAATAAATCAAAGAATAAGCCAAAGTAACCCCTTAATAAGCTAATAACTCATATAAGGCATCATACTTTGATTATAGGGGTTTAATTCATCAATCTTGTTGATTTATGTTGGTTTGTCCTATATATTCTTAAGGTATGATATATATTTCAGAAATCTTATATAAGTTTGCAGCAGTCTGATGTAAGTGTTACAACAACATAATTGCTGATATATTGCTCTTAAAAACTCATCTAAATAAGCCTAATACACTAAGAAATCATCATTTTGATTAAAGGGTTGAATTGGTCATTAATTTTCTTCATTTGCAATCAAAGTATTGGACTGTTATCATCGTTAAAAAAGTCTGATCAGTCCCTAAAACCAAATTTTAATAAGCCTAACAAGTCTAAAGGTCATCTCTCTAATTGCTAAAGGTTTATTGTTGAAATAATGATTGTTTTCAAGTGATTTTTGGGATTGCTATTGAGTAACTTGTTTGCCGATCTATAATAGTGAGTTATTGCAAAAGGAGCTCTCTAATGTTTTAAGTTGCATTTGTATCTTGATAATAGTATCGTCTTGATATTCCTCTTGCATCTTTGCATCATCACATTAGCATCCATCATTTATCACTATTAACAATCTCATTTTGAGATTGTCTCTATTGTCATTTGATGTGCTTCATTGGTTTATGATATAAGTGGTAACTTGCCTAATCACTGAAAAATATCGCTAATCATTAGATAAGGTCTTGTTGACATAATTGATAAGTTTTAATTGGAATTGTTAGCCTTGTCTCATTAAGTGCTTCAGTTTGATCTTAAGTAACATTAAGTAGCACAATAATAACTAATCTCTTGATAATTGCGCACTTGTGTTTCACTGCAATTGTTTATCTTGCTTCACTTGAGATAGTTGTTCAATTACTCTTTAAGTGCTTCATTTAATTGCTCTCATATTGAATATCACTACAAGCATGTGAATTTAAATAATTTATCTTATTGGAGTACTTAATCTAATTAATAATATGATTGAAGCATTCCTTCATCTTACATTTGCATTCTAGCATTAGACTTGCATTTAATTGATTTACCTCCAAGCATAAGCTTGGTTGAAAGACCCTTAGGACCACCTTTCTCACCTAGCCTACGAAGTCTAGCCCTCTTTAGTGGTTAACACGGTGACCTTGCAGTCATCGAGCCACAGTGTTTGCAGCGTCGGACGCATCAGGTGGTTAGAATTCAAGGGGACGAATCGTTAATCAAGCCATAATTTTATTTCCCTTGGTTTCTCTCCACAACCTACTCTACAGAGTAGCCTCAAAACAACTAAGGGAAAGGATTCATCTAGTTAGGCATATAATCTAAAATAAACAAAGATCTTGCATATCACTTGTTGCATTTCATATAGGATAGCAAGGCATCTTAAGGTAGCAACTGCTCATCCGGTTACTTGGTAAATAATTTACATTAATCAAGTATTTGACTCCATTAAGGCACTAGTCTCTCAAGATAATCTAATCTAATCCTTAAACTTGCTAAAATAACCATGTTGCTAGGCCATTCAGTTGTGTCTCCCGGACTTGTCAGTTTCCGACGAGTCTTTCCATCTCCACATTTAATACAAACTACCCACCATAGCATGTTATAGGGAGGCAACTAAAATGGAGAGGTCGAGGATTAGAGTGACAACCCCCGACCTAATAGTTGTCGCACCTCACCTGTATAATTTGAGTGACAACAAGATCCATGAAATCTGAATATGAATTCATTACATTCTTCAAATTGGTGATCATAGGTGTCACCATAGGCTTACAGTCCTCCATTTGAAACATCTTCAAAATCTCTATGGCATACTTCCCCTGTCTAAGGAAAATCTTCCCCAGTGTTTGCCAAGCCTCCAACCTCAAAAAGTAATGCATCAAGCTAATGCCCCTCACCTGTAAAATCTACCTTGCACCATGCTATGAGCTTCTTTGCACCTGTGAGAAACAAATCATCTACGCAACTGTGAGAAACAAATCATCTATGTAAGCAAGGAAAATAAACAGTCCCAACAACTATGAAGTACAAGTTGGGATTTGCTTCAATCCTAGTGAAGCACATATTCAGCAAATATCCAACAATCCTAGAAGACCATGCTCTTGGTGCCTGCTTGAGTCCATATAAGGCTTCCTTAAGCCCACACACATAAGACTCCTTCCCATGTACCTCAAATCCCTCAAATTGCTCTATGTGCACCTCTTCACCAAAGACTCCATTACGAAACAATTTATTTGCATCCATCTGTTGTATCCTCCATAACATGATTGAAACAATAGGCATCACCACTCTAACAAAAGTGTACATAGTGACCAGAGCAAATGTCTGCTCTTAGTCCACACCTTTCTGGCAGAACCCTCCCACCATAAACCTCACCTTCAACTTCTCAATGCCACCATCTGTAGTATGCTTGAGCTTAAAGAGCCACCTAGGATTAACAACAAACTTCCCCTCTAATCCCGACATAATATCCCACACATCATTCTTCATGATGGAGTTGTACTCCTTCACCATAGCATCTCACCATACTTGTTGATTTGTTGTCTACTAAAAATTGGTGGGCAGAGAACCAATAATGTTTCTCATCGGCAACATACAATTTGAAAAATTCTTCAAAGCCCTGCGTGTTGACCACTCAAGTGTTAACCACTCTATGAGCAGAGTATAGTCTAGAGCAGTGAAAATTTTCAGAACTTCATCATTACCATGCAACTTTTGGTCATCATATTGTAATCCAAATTCTGCAGCCCTATCGGGTCATGATCTAAAAAGTAAAAATGATTCTAGTATGTTTATAAAGCCATGTAACACAGATAGGTAACTTAAAAAAATTTCCAGAGAGTTTTCACTCCAGGGAGTCTTTTCCTTAGCTAATTATTTATGTTTCTCAACACTAAATAATTGGTTAAGTTTTTTCTCCCACACATGTCGCAAAGTTAAAGTGAGGCTTCATAATAAGGTCTTAGGTGAGTCTTAGTGTATAGAATCGATGTAAATTACAATGCTAGATCATGTCTACAGATTCACAGAATTTGGTTGTTTCTAGGGATCAATTTTTAATTGTCGAAATTCCCACATTGAATGGGATTTTTTTGTAATATTTGATGAAAAGATGTAAAAAGTGTTGTCTATAGAAGTTGTAGGAGGTATGAGTGCTTAAAATTACACCTCACACCTCAAATTTCTATTTAGACACACTTTAAACGTGGAAAAATATGTTTATATCCCTCTTGAGACATATTTTGATTTTCTGGCAAAAAATTGGTAAAACAATTAGCTGAATAATGGTCAGAAAATTAAATGAGAGAAAAATAAAATTCTCTCCAAGTGAAATATTTAAAAAAGGATGTGCACTTTCCCAAGAAAGGAAACTTCACAAATCAAGCAGGAAAAATCCCACAAGCTATTCATTGGTCCAAAAAAAAAATGGAAAAATATTTTCTAGACCAAGATCAAATTTTTTGGTTAATCCAGCTCCATCATCAAGGGGAATCGAGCTTCATCAAGGGTCAAGATTATTTTTGCGTGGATCAAGCTTTCAACTAGCCATTTATTTTTACTCGGGATCAGGTCAAATTTGTGCAATTCATTGGATCTATCCATTTTCACTTGGAGAAGGATCTAGATCTTTCATTTTTTCTATAAATTGAGCTCAAGGCTCCTCATTGTAACACATGAAAAATTTTAAGCTCTTGGCTAAGTGAAGCTCTACTCCATTTGTGATAGTTTCTCCAGCAATAAAAGATAGTCTTTGGGGGGAAAGCTATGGTATTATTCTTCATTCTTTTATGGTAAAATCAAACTGATCTAGTATGCTTCATATTCTACGGATGTTATAACTTGTCATTTCCATTTGTCATTTGGATTTATTAGTGTATAGTTACTTTACATCATTATTTGAATTGGAGAAACACTTTAGATTGGGCATATCTAGTGAGTTTTCAGTTAAATCCCTAGACTTCCTTCTCATTGTGCCATCCAATTCTTGTGGATCTAACAATTTTTTCGTAAGTGTGTAGAAATTAATTTTATTTGATTAGATCTTGGGCACTTGTGGGCATTCTCAGCTGAACTAACCAACTACTCAGGACATAAAAGCTAAAGAAGCCTAAGTGGGATTGTTCGAAGACTTATCATTCAGAATTTTGAGCGAGTTTTCTTGCCATTTGCTCCATAAAAAACTTATTTATCTTCAATTTTTTCTTATTCTATAGTGGTTTTATCGAATAGCTCTGCTAATATAGAGCTATGGTTTGCTAATCAAGGAACAAAGTTTTACTCATATTCCTTTAATTTAGCTATTGTAGATTTGTAAATAGATTTTGCATATAACCCTTGTATATATAATTTTGTTCAGCTTATATATATTTTTGGGGTTTTTCTTCATTGTTTTCTTGCAGATTTGAAGACAATGGCAAGGATTTCGATTTGGATTTCTTGATAATATTGTTTTGTAGGTGAATTTTAGGCATCAAAGGCAAAAACGAAATTTTTATGGAGTAAAACCCCTACTCATTACTCTCAAACCCTCTAGCCTCAATTCGTCCTACTCATACCGTTGTCACTAGGGTCTTGCAAGGTAGAAAACTCAGATTTGGCAAGAAAAAATTATTTGTAGGCTCTTCCATCAAAAACCACAAGGGTTTTTAGCCCTCACCATCAAGGCCGAGAGCCTAGCCATGATTCCTTTACATTCTCAGCAAAGAAGCCAAAACTTTTCAAGGTTTTAAGGAAAGCGAAAATTTTTGGAGGTCATCTTCATTTTTTGGAGGATCAATTTCTTGTTTAAGAACTTTCTGCCATTTTTAAGCTAAAGTTTTTGCAAGCCGCAAGCAAAGGGAGTATCTTTTTTTCATTTAGGCAAGATTTATTCAAGGGCTTTCATTAAATAAATTTCATAAAAAAATTCTAAAACTTTCTTCTCAAAATCGATTTGAAATAAGTTGCACTTGGCGTTTCAATGATTCTTTGCAGATCTGAAATAAAAATGTTGGTGAGGCCGCAAGCAAAAGAGAGGAAACTGAATTTTCTCTTTCATTAAATTTTTAGCAGAGGGTAAATCGTTTGAAGCTTGGAAATTATTTCTGAATTTTTGTGAGGGTCGTAAGCCTCTTTTTGGAGCATTTTTTCCTTTAGTTGAGAGCCAAAGAAGCCGAGATTCTTCCTCTTGTGTGAAAGCCCTCTTGGCTTTGACATTCTACAGATAGCCAAAAAATTTTAAGGGTTTGAAGCTTGACATTTTAAAGAAATTTCTCTTAAAATTTTTATAAAGTTTAAATTATAATTTTGGGCTATTTTTTTGGGCTTGGTTGTGAGCTTCTGAGGTTTATTTTCCTCTTGGCCGTGAGCTTCCGAGGCTTATTTTCCTCCTGGTCGTGAGCAAAAGAGTGCTACATCTTGTCTTCGTGAAGGACGTATTTCAGCTGGTGGTTTTGAGCGAGTTATTTTAACAATTTTCAGTCAACTTTTAAAGCACATCTATTATCATTTGCTTTGTAAATTTTTTCACTGATTTCTTGAGGAAGGGATCTTTCTTCAGAGTTCAATATGTAAAACCTTCCTTGAGGATTTGAAACCCTCTCTTTTTGTCTAAGAAGGTTCTCCTTGTAATATCATTAATAAAATATCTTTTCTTTTAGGGAGCTTGGGGTTGTCCCCATGGTATCCCACCTCTTGATTTAGGAGGATCCCACCTCCCGATTTAAAAGGAGGACTTCTTGATGGTGATTGACTTTTAATTTCATTTCAATTGTCTTTAGATCTCATCCCTCACTGATTTTCTCTCATTTCATTAGATTAGTTTCATGTTCATTGCTCTTAGATCTAATCCCTTGAATTGCATCACTTGGAAATTGTTAGATCTAAGTTCGATTATTCATTATCTTCCCTTCTGATCGTGGCTATTTGATCTAGTTGCATCCAATGCTTTTTAAACCGGAACCGGTGACCGGACCGGTCCACCTAATGAACCGGTTTACCGATCGGAACCGGTCTAACCGGGACTGGTTTGGTCTAAACGAACCGATTTTAGAAAAATACATTAAATAATTATTTTCTAATGAAAAAAACCATTTTTAAGATTTAAAACCATGATTCCAAGCCAATAGAGACAAAATATGCAAAGATTTCTCATTTATATACCATGTAAAGGTGAATATATCAAAATGGCACCGAGTGCAATACATATCATCGACAAAATACATAAGCAATGAGGCTCTAAATGGCCTCTAGAGTGCAAAAACAAATCCTACAAACTATGGGGCCAGTGGCCTACTACAAGACTCCAGTCTACATATATGATAATACTATAATAGTGATCAACATTATCACGTGAAACTTCTCATGAGTCATCATGATCAAACTCAGTTGGTTGAGTCTCGACTCCCAAACTTTGCAGTCAAAAACTTCTCTATTGGTTCAATGACTTGAGTCTCAAACTTCTAAAGGTATTCTGCCCTAATATGCCCTATTATTTCATTTGGTGCTTCGCATGGCTTTACATGGTCTCCTATCCCAGCCAAGTGTTGCTTGAACCTGTTAATACCTCCTCCTTGAATGGATTTTTGGCAATATTTGCAGATCATTTTGCCATCAATCATATCACAATGAGCCCATGCAGTATCTCCGGCTTTTGGAGGCATGATGACTACCTGGAAATGCAAACTAGCTTCCTTAGCCTCCTCTTGAAGATGGCAACTCCACTTACAACTACACACTATCTCTAAAATAGCTCCAATCCCAACTCCAAGATGACTACTTCAGCAAAAACTCAACACTCTCCAAGCTCACAAACACTCACAAACACTCCAAATCAGTTGCGTGAGACAAATGAGAGTGAGAGGGGTCTCTTATAGCTTGGAGAGGGTGTTTTTGGAGGGAAAACACCTTTACCTCCCCCCAAAACCCCTAAACCACAGTCAAAATCCGCCTTTCTGCATGTTTCGGTGGGCGTGCCTAAAACCGGCCGGTTTAGGACGGAACTGGTCGGTTTGATACAAACCGGATGGTTCTGTCCTAAATCGGCCGATTTTCACCGGTTAGGGCTAAAAAAAGGCGAGATGCCCTATCAAACCGGCTTTTTTGGCCAGTTCGGACCGGCAGCCTTGCTAACCGGCAGGTTTGACCGGTAACCGGTTTAAAAAATGGTTTTAAAAACATTGGTTGCATTTAAGTAATTTTTGTCTTAAAATCATATGCATCTTAGATCTTAATAGGCTCTCTAATTTTCTGATTTCTCTAATTAAATCTAATTAGAAATCTCATTTGTCATCATTTACTTGTGCATTTTCTAAATCTTGTTTTATTTGTCATAACATATTATAAGTGAACATTTATTTAAAGAGCAATTTCTATTAAGGCTCTTGAGTAATTCTATAATGTTTTGATCTAATTGTCATTTCCTTCATTTGCTTTGTTTCATTGAGTAATCTTTACATGCTTCATTGGTTATTATAAGCTAGTCTACTTATAGTCTTGTGTTCTAAGTGTTTATCATAATCTTGATTACAAGTGGATTGACATTTCTCTCTTTAACGCATCTTGATTTAATTGTAACTCGTTGAGGATTTGCACTAACATTTGCATCTCATTGCAAACTAGATCTAGGCTTGCATCTTTAAAAATTACCTACAAGCATAAGCTTGGTTGATAGAAATTTTAGGGCCAACTTACCTAACTTTCATTCAATTTGATAAATTTGATTTTGGAGAAAAGGTTCAAACACGTGACTTTGCAGTTCTCTTGTGACCAAGTCCTTGTAGGAACGAAGGCATGTGGGTTGTTAAGTGTTGGCATTATGGCACAGGTTTGGAGCTATGGCACAGGTGTTGTCCTTGATGGCAACCTTCTTTGGTAACAGATCTCAGTTCAGGCACTCAGAAAGTAGAAAAAGACATATACGCAGGTTCTTTTAAACGAAGGCGCGTATACACGCGGGTTATACATTGCAAAAGCGCGTGTATGTTAGTGATCATTCTTTTGGTCCATGGCAGTTAGATCTTGGAACTTGAACCTATGTTTTGGACCATGGCGTCTCGTCAAATGTATCGATCCCTAGTTTTGGGTTCATGGTATGGAAATGTTATGGTTTTGGACCATGGTATTGGGGAAGGCCTAAGACTATAAAAGAGGAAGGAGATCTTGTGACAAATTACCATCTGGATTATTATTGAAGATCTGATAAAGTGCTAGAGCTGGTATATTGGATGGTGACACAGATCTGAATCTGAAGGAAGGAGGAACCTTAGCGCAAAAGGAAGGATAAGGTCTATTCATGGGTCATAATCTTTAAGCCTAAATGATAGTATCTCTGTATGATTTTGATCTACTTGATGTGGCGCTTGTCTGATCTATAAGTCTGATAATCTGGGTTAATTAGTGATTGAATATCTGGAAGAGTGTGTTGTCCTTTATAGATCTGTACGCAGGTTCAATAAAGCGAAGGCGCATATACACGTAGTTTAGGGGAAGTAAAGGCGTGTATCCGCAGGTTGTTCCACACGCAGATGCGTATGCACGCAAGTTGCAGACTGTTGAAATTGCGTATATGCTTTAAGCTGTGATCTAGCTGTTTCTGCTTATTGCTGTTGTGTTCTGGGTTCTATTGTGTGGTTTCTGGTACTGTGTTTGGGTACAGCTCGCAGAGAAGTATCTACTTGATTTCAGATCTAGTTGGTGAAAAGGAGTTTGGTTGATGAAGAATTTCTTGATGATCGTTTGATGTTCGTGGATCCAGTCTGAAAATTGATGAAACGTGGTCCCTGGAAGAAAGAGAAGGTTGTAGCCTTCTGTAGGCTAGCACCTACGTACTAGTATCTTGGCTAGTACAAGAGCTAAGGGGGTTGTAGCTCCCTTCCAGGAAAGCTAGAAAACGAGAGAGAGTTGTAGCTCTCTGCAGGTTGCAGCCTGCGTACTGGTAAAGGACTGCACCAGTACATTGTAAACAGAAGTTTCTAATTAAAAAGAAGATACAGACGATGCAGCAGGTGGTTTTACCCACATTGGGTTTCCACCTTATATCTGGTGTTCTTGTGTGTGATTGTCTTTCTGCTCTATTTTACTGTCTCTGGTTACTAGTTATTTGATGCTGCATCTCAGATTAACAAACATCATCTGAAAGTTTAAGAAAATTAAAAGTTTGCTTTGTGTACGCTGGTTTACCTCTGAATAGTTGCGTATATACGCTAGTTTAATTAACTGAAGGAGCGTATACATTTGGTTTTTGAAAAGGATTATTTGACTTGATAATACTGATTCACCCCCCCTCTCAATATTATTTCCAACAATTGGTATCAGAGCAGATCTTTCTGAAGAAAGCTTGATCGCTTGAAGGAAGATCTTTCATCATGAGCAACTACGAGAGGTAAGCATCTATCAGGCCACCGATCTTTGATGGGACAAACTTCAATTATTGGAAGGTAAGAGTTACTGCATATCTTCAATCTCTTGGTATAGATGTTTGGGATATCATAGAGACAGGCTACACTTTTCCTTCAGATACTCCTACAGATGCGGCCGAAAAGAAGAAACATGAAATAAATGCTAAAGCAGTCAATACTTTGCTAGGATGCTTATCTCAAACAGAGTTTGTGAAGGTTATGCAATATAAATCAGCAAAAGAAATATGGGACAAGATTGTCTTGAGCTACGAAGGAGATGAACAGGTAAAGCGTGCTAAACTACAAACTCTCAGGATTCAATATGAGAATCTCAGAATGTATAATGATGAAAATGTGGCTAACTACTTTCTTCGGGTAGATGAGATTGTTAATTGCATGAAAAATTTGGGTGAAGAAATAAAAGAGGCTATTGTGTTTGAAAAGGTTCTAAGATCATTGTCCCCCAAGTTTGAATCTAAAGTATCTGCAATAGAAGAAAAGGGAAATCTACGAATTCTTACTATGTCTCAGCTACATGGAATTCTAACTGCTTATGAAATGAGAAAGGGAGGTCCATCAGATAGAAGAGAAGTTTCTTTCAAGGCGTCAAGCAAAGGAGAATATTATGAGGCAAGTCACATACCAGAAGAAGAAGAAGAAGAATCAAATTTTGTCAGAAATCTTCAAAGAGGCTCTGGAAGGTTCAGAGGTAAGTTACCTTTTAAATGCTTTGCTTGTGGAAGAGTAGGTCATTATGCTGCAAAATGTCCTCATAAGGATAAAGGAAAGGAACCTGCTAGATGGAACAAGAAACAGGGTGCAAATAAGAAAGCTACTACACTCATGAAGATAGTGATGGTCTATCAATAGTGATGAAGATGAACGAGGTAATGAATATAAATTGTTAATGGCACTTGAAGATGATGATTATATGGATGCTATAGATGTGGATTACTTTCATGAAGAAATTACTAAACTTAAGAGATGTATAGAAGAGAAGAATATGATCATTGATACTCTACAATTTCAAATTGATGAAAAGGAAAGACATCTTGAAAAATTAGAAGGTGAAATTGTTGGTCTTAGAAAAGAGATTGAAAAAACAAAAGCTATTAATCTTAAGTTTGTCAAAGGATCTGAAACTTTGGATGAGATTATCAATGTGCAGCAGTCTCCTCTAAACAAGACAGGTCTGGGCTATAATGGAGAAACTTCTCAAGCATCCACTTCAAGAAGTTATCTTGATGCAACAAAAAGGAGTGAGCAAAAGCACAATGAAGACTATCAGGTAAAGCAGGGACAAATTGCAAACAAAGACTATCAGGGGCAATCTGTTTTAAGAATGAAAAAAAGTTACAATCAGCCATAGGTAAGGGATTCTCATTTAGAATGGATAACAATAGAGATTACAATCACTTGGTCGGTAGATTTGATAACCGCATAAGTTTCTTCAATGGAAAATGTTTCTCTTGTCATAACTTTGGTCACAAAGCAGCTCAATGTGTTGCATATAAAACAATCATGACCAGAGAAGCTCAAAACCAAAAGAATATGACCGAAATTACAAAAAGGACCTATAACAACTTTTCGGCTCTTGAAAATGAAGTTGAATGTTCTATTTGCAATAACTTTGGTCATGAAGATTCTGAATGCAGGAGCAGGTTTCAGCAGAAAAAGGAGCAAGCCCCAAGCACCAAAACATGGACAATAAAGGAACCACAAACAGAAAGATGTGGGATAGCATTTTATGCAGAGGGACAAGAAAATCTATGGTACATTGACAGTGGATGTTCGAAGCATATGACAAGGGATAAAGAAAAACTTGAGTCTTACTCTGCTCTAGAAAAGGAAAAGAAAGTTTCTTTTGGAAATGATACTCCTGCAAGTATAAAAGGAAAAGGCATTGCTCGGTTAAAAGAAAAGGTCAAGGCTGGGAATGTTTTGTATGTTGATGGATTAAAGCATAATCTTCTAAGTGTCAGCCAAATGTGTGATCAAAGAACCAAGGTAATATTCAGATCAAATGGATGTTTTGTTCGTGATCCTGATACAGGTAAAACAGTGATCAAAGGCAAAAGAACTCCAAACAATCTATACATATTTGAAGAAGGAGAACAACAATTCTATCTGAGCAAGGATGATGAGCACTGGTTATGGCATCGAAGGTTGGGGCATCTAAGCTTTTCACAAATAAGGAAAGCATGCAAATATCAGGCAGTTCGCGATCTTCCAGATATCAAAATCACTGACAACACCATATGCAAGTCATGTCAGTTTGGAAAACAAACCAGAACTAACTTTCCAGAGAAGGAAGGATCGGCTACCATGCCTCTTGAGCTAGTGAATACAGATACATGTGGTCCATTAAGGAAAAGAACACCTCGAGGAGAAGAATACTTGATATTATTCATTGACGATTTCTCCAGGTTTATCTGGTTAGGACTTATGAAGCACAAAGATGAAGCATTCGAAAAATTCAAATCCTTCAA